>MNCI01001533.1:213890-264223 GCA_015680685.1 Gnetum montanum
GTACTTGGCAAAGTTGGCTGAATCTCTTTAAAGTAAGTCATTTGTAGTTTACACACAACACAATCGTTACATTTCACACAATCGCACGCCGCAACAGCACACACACATACTCACATTAACTACTGAGTTTATTTGGAGGTATCTGGGCCTTGGTGTTGCTAGAGACCAGCAGGCACCTAAATCCTGTTTGAGGACACTCGTTGGCGGTCGCGTCCCAGACGGTCGCCAACACATAAATTTTCAGGGAAGTTAACAACTAGGTGGCAAGGCCCTAATTTAGTTGTCCAACCTGAAGGATTCTCATATCACCTATTGACGATTCTTCAACTACATTATTAGTTAATGTGTAGAGGCTTAAGTTGTATTATCAACATTACATTGAGGAACCAGAAGAAGATGAACTAGTAAAGCTAAGTAAGCTAACTTATCCCACTACTAATGAATCACATGACAACAATCCACTAGAAGTCTTAGCTCTCAAACGTATCCCTCAAAAGGACTCTTATGTATAGAATTAGCTAATAAAGAAATATTTATAGTCTACAACTTTTACCTTGAAAAATGTAGAGGGCAAGAGGAAATTCTATTATTAGTTGGAACTATAAAGAATTTGGTAGCATCATGTTTGGAATGCAAGGAAGAAGGAAAAATTCTCCTACCTGGTAGGTTTAAACCCAAAATCCAACTAAAGGTAAGCCTTAGATTAATAAGTTGGTTACACATAATAAATTTTATTATTTTTAAACAATATTCTTTAGGTACAATGTTCATAAGTCAAGGTGGCTAAATAGCTTAGTTTAGGGTAATGCTTATTAGTGTTTGGTTTCTATTAAATACTTACTTAGATGAGTGAATAAGGTGGAAAGGGTGTGTTATATTGGACCTAGTTTTCTGGTAGCAAAAGGCATTTATCGATATCAAGAAAGATCGGTGCCATGTGAGCAACCCTTACAAAATGAATTTGGCTCCCACAAGAGCCTCATGTCTTTCATAGGTGTCAGTGGTTAAGATTCCTACTATGGTTGCCAATGATGGATATTAACACTCATTCAACCTTTGCATTTGGTACCTTCTTAGTCATTTGGATATATAAAACCTAGGGCAATTTTTGCTTTTGGTATATCTTTTGACCATGTTCCTTTTAATAATTTATATTTGCTAATTAACCTAGGTATGTTCCATACATTATCTTAATTAGGATTTTTTTNGGGGGGGGGGGGGGGGCGGTGTGCTGTGTGGAAGGGGAGAAGATAAAAAATCAATAAAGGATATGATAATAGGGTATAACCAACTTAGAAGCTAAGCCAAGAACAAGTTAGGAAATGAGTCATATGTAAGTAATGCACCTTGGATCCTTAAATCATAGGAAAGGTTTAAACATTGAGTTTACAAGACATTCTTACACCTAATAAAGCAAACCTTGTGAGGTGATGTGAAGCCCAATTAATCCTCAGTAGGGCCTTCCTAACCAGGTTACATGTGGACTCATATCCAAGAATAAGAATATATTATCAAAAGAGGAATAAGCATATATACATACTTAGTAAATAAGATAACTAATCAATAAAGGATATGATAATAGGATTTAACCAACTTAGAAGCTAAGCCAAGAACAAGTTAGGGAATGAGTCATATGTAAGTAATGCACCTTGGATCCTTAAATCATAGGAAAGGTTTAAACATTGAGTTTACAAGACATTCTTACACCTAATGAAGCAAACCTTGTAAGGTGATGTGAAGCCCAATTAATCCTAAGTAGGGCCTTCCTAACCAAGTTACATGTGGACTCATATCCAAGAATAAGAATATATCATCAAAAGAGGAATAAGCATATATACATACTTAGTAAATAAGTATTAAATAAACATTTGGTCAATGGACAAGTTTGCTTTTTTTCTTGTTAAATGTCTATATGTTTTTAATGTGTTAAGGCTAAAAAAATATATCTTGAAATAACAATAGCATAATTTTATACATATATTATTGTTTTATTTATTTATTTATTTTCACCTTTATGGCTAGGCACTAGCAAAAGGCTAGTTAGGGGCTGTGTTAAACCCCAAAAATTGGTTCAGTTTTTAATAAGTATTTTTTTCAAAGGCATGCATTTCAATTGAGTTTATATTATTAATTAGTGTTTAATTAATGTTTATTGTATTTTAGTTTAGTGGGGAGTATTAGTTTATTATTATTAGTTCATTAGTTTATTTTAATTAATATGATATATTATTATATATTAATGTGATTATAATTATATTTATATTATATATAATTATATATATATATAATGTAAAAATTATATAAATATTATATAATCACTATATTTTATATTATATATAGTTATATGTAAATTATATAAACATTAAATATTCAAATTAGGGTAACAGTGGTTGTCCTATCTTGATTTTCGACATAAGGTAAAAACTAGGATTTGAGAGCAGTGTAATAATCGAGGCTAGGAACCCAAGCACTGTTATACACATCCATGGCTCCTTAAACGTCATCATGAATGTGGAATTTGGTGAATCCTAGGAGGCTCAAAGTAGAAACTAGGATCTAAGAACAGACCTACACATATGCAATTTTTGTAGAGGTTGTCCAAAAGATTATAGTTGCCTCTGGTCATATATGTTATGGTGATAGGACTTCCAAACTTGCAAATAGGGTAATAGCCACTTCCAATCAACACTGTCCCTAACATTTGCCATGTGGCATTTGTTGGCCAGGATAGTGTGGAGCTTGTGGTTATGTGGGGGACTGGTGTCACCAATACAAGTGATGAGAGGCTTGGGGAGTGGCTCTACGACTTGGAAACATTGACATCTTTTGGTTCATCAATAGGTATCTTCATTCAACTAAAGAAGATGTAGATGTAGTTGTGATTTTGTGGTGGAGCGACAAGTTCAAAATGTATGAGGTGAAGGTTTACCACTATATGTAGGTCCATAGCCATGACTAGACTGAGTGCCCTTTCATTCACCTAGGCATGAAGGCTCATAGGTGAGATCCAAGAAGACTTAGCTACTCTAGGAATCCTTACCTAAATTTTCAAAAGGACTATTCTAGGTGTGATGACACTTGTGAATTCACTGGTGGTATTTTTGAGTGTTGGCTGCATCTTGATAGGTATCACACATAGCCATGCAAGGATGATCAAAAACTACACCCGCAGAGTCTACTTCTTCACACATTGTTTGTAGCAACTCTGCAACTTGTTGCAACCACTCTAATTCAAGCATATAGCAAAGCTTATTACTTTCACTAGAGCCTGTGATAGAACACTATTTTTGATCAGTAGATTAATTATTCTAAGGACATGCATGCAATAGATCTTAGTTTTGCTTAATTCCACATTCCTACAAATTCACCTCACCTAGAACAAGCAATCCATACACATGCTCTACTCGACCACTACATGCACCTAGGTGGCCATTGTGGGATCATGCTGGTGTGCAATGGCAACCAATAGCTTACTAGTGATGTCTCTATTAAATTCAAGAGTCCAACATGGTGGATGCTTCTGGCTTTGTCTTCGGCATTTTGTAGCAGCATCTCTGGTAATGCATTGCCAAGGTTTTCATGGACAATTGTCTATGTAGTGGCTCTTGTGGCCATCGCAGCGGCACCTATACTCACATACTAGGATACTAGGAGGCCTTGTGTTGGGATCTATTGATGTCAGCGAAGTCCCTATGAATGGACCATCATCGATAGCGTTGTTGCCATGCATGGCTAGTGTTTTTTCAAGCTTGGGAGATGATGGTGACATGGAAATGGTATCTAATGTGAAAGTGAACGAAGCTCAACTTAGTAGCATTACCAATGGTGTCTACATAAAGACTTGACAGGGTGGCCTAGGAAGGGTATCAGACATTAGACTTTTAATGTCTAGATAAAGAATGGAAGTGGAAAATGCATAGGTTTGATTTTTCTAGATGAGGTTAGCACATGAGGTGATGTGAGAATTGTGGACATGGACTATTATAGGGAAGATTAACACCTCATCCACCACTTTCAAATTCCATGCTAATTTGAAATTTCAAAGATGCCAACTTAGTAGTTTAACCTATTATTATGGATTGGTATCATACCAACCTATTATTGAAATGTTTATTTTTAACATTGAAAAAGTATAAAAGTGGGAAAGGTGTTTTTGGTTAGAAGGGGAGGAAGAAACATAGAGAGGATTCTATTGGGAGAACCATACCAAATTTCATTTTTTGTTTTTGCACAAGATTGTGAAGGAAGAGTGTTGATGCTTTGTGGCAATTAATAGCCAACAATGTTTTAAGGTTGTCAAATTGTTACACTGTGAAGACAACAGAGTAGGGTCACAAATTAGGTGACATCTCTTTTGTAATCTTCCTTATTTCTAATAAGTTTATTTAAATTCAATATAGTTTAATTGGTTGTATTCATCCTTGAACTTAATGTTAGAAGTTAAGATGAAATATTATTGATTTTACTTATGGGTGATAACCATAAGTATGGTATTTTCAATTGAATCTAGATCTAATCGTTTATTTTACGTCTTGATGATTTTTTTGACTTTTAAACTATTCCTCCATAGGATATGACTTGCGGGTTAGTCACAGATGAGGTGACAATCTCTACAATGAAGGAAAGATAAATTTTAAAGGTATTTAGTACTGAATTTTGCCTGGCTTATCAGATGTTAAATGTCTTGACAAGGTTTCGTAGCTCTTGGTAATCATTCATTATTTTGGCTAGGTTTTCAACAACTAATTGTTGATTTTGAATTAGGCTCTAAGAACTTCAAGCTTGGCCTTAGTTATTTCTAGCTTTTACTTCATGTCTTTGTGATGCTTGAACTTTGCCTCATATATGAGGTATGAGCTAGTCACTTATTTCTCTAGCTTTGATTGTAGTTGTCCATCAGTTAGCATTGTCAATTTTTCATAGCAAAGGTTGGCTAACTCCATGTTTTTAGTCATCTCTTTAATCTACAACTCTTTTGGGTAGATTTTAGCTTTGTTGTAGGAATTTAGTCCACAAAGATTAGTTGCCACATGTTGCCTCTTTTTCTGGAGTTGTTGAAAGACCTTATTCATATTTTCCTTTCCAAGTTGAATCTCTTTTTCATTTGCCTCCTTGAGGATCCCAACCTAGTCCTTGTAATGATTCTTTACACATTCAAATTTTAGGGCCTCATTCTTCTAGGAAGCTACCTCAATTGTTGTTTTCTAGAAAAGGGCATGGACTTTCTCCATTGAGAGATTTCGATTTTCAACTACCAACCTCCTCAAGTTCATGTTTATCTTGGCAGACTACTCCTGCTATTGTCACACAAATTTCACCATTTGATCTTTCTATGTCTCAACATTTCATAGGTGATGGATGTTCTTGGTTAGAGTGGTGTTCTTCTTGCAAACTTACGACAAGTCCTTATCGGTGTTATAGGCCATGGCCTTCAATAAGGATGCATTGAAGACCACTTTCTCCTTTTCCTTGTTAGCCTCTTTGAGTTTGTTTTAAAGCTATAAGAAAGCTTCATCCCTCATTACTACTTAGCTGAGAATGGCAAGATTAGCTAAGCAGGCTCTTAATTCCATAACTTTAGTAGCCAACCATCAATTTTTAGTTGTGGCTATCTCAAGTTGGGCATTGAAAATAATGAACTTACCCTTAGTCTCTATTAGCTCCAACTAGGTAGTAGTGATGTTGTTCGAGAGATTAAAGATCTCTAGAAGTAGTTTTCTAGTCCTCACAAATTAGTCTAGCACCTCCTCGTGTTGGGTTGCACTTAGCCTCCCACTTGCTCTTGAAGATGTCTACACATATTTGAGTGTAGAAATGTTCAACATGATGGCTGCAGGAGTGATTAGTGCCTTTGCTATGTGATCGACCACCACCTCTGCTATTTTCTTCTATCCATGGTGTTGCATCACCAAGATAGTTACCTCCTCGTCCTCCTCTTGGTACACTAAAAAATGACAGCATTTCTAGAGATCTTTGGGAATTGTTATTATCTTAGGATGGACACTGTCACCTCCCAGGCACTTGGATTTAACCTTGTAGGTGCCTGCATCCTTTGTGCGAAGAATAGGAGCGTAATCTCCTCCAACTAGCTAATGGTTCAGGTAACTTCGTTGAGGTGACTCAATGCTAGTCAATAGACTAAAGGTTTCTCATCACTCGATCCTTCCTGCTACTACTATAGGAATTTCTCATGGAGCTTCTACATGCACTCAATGGTAGCATGAGACTTCAGTGTTGTTTCTTGAGTTGGTGGTGGTGGTGGCCACCCCTCTTCTTACATCTTAGCAGGTGCTTTGTCCTTCATCATCTCTTGCCAAGATGTGGTAGGAGCATGATGAAGTACATCATTGGCATAACAGGCTATGCCTCCCTTTTTGCATAATTTTTTGATGAGGCATGGAAAGGGAAGTATCTTCTTCCCATGCACATTCTCTTTGAACCTTTTCTCAATTTCTAGGAATATAAGCTGTGGGAGGTTAACTAGAAATTTCCTACTTAGAGTGGCACACACATGGGTAGAGAAGGTGGTGATTTTACTTGGCCTCACCATTGGGTTGAGGTGATAAGCCATAATTTTGAAATATTCCCTTTCTATCTTGGTAAGTGCATTGTACCCCTTACAATCCACTCCATAGCACCATTAGATCAATTATTTCTTGACTTCTGGGTTCACTTGTGTCAAAATCTCCACCAAGATTATCCTAATGTCAAGTAACTCCAGGGCCTTTGAAATGGCCTCGACCAAATAGGACATACTGATGTCCTTGATCTTGATTGTGGTGTCTACTTGCTTGTTGTTCTAGAAGAGCTACATCTCTTTCATGTATCACTCCCCACTAAAAGTGAGGATAGACCACATAGGAAAGGTTTGTAGTTGAGTTTTTACCTCGTCTAGCACCATGTCCAAGAAGGGATCAAAGTTAAGTTCTTAAAGAGCCAAATTTTTGACCTCGTTAGTGCCAATTTTTCTTAAGCAAGCCTTAGTCAAGGTGACCTCCAAATTTGGTCTAGGCCTAAGCACCTTGTCTCACTGTGACTGATCAATTTCAATTCTAGGAATCTAGTGAATAGATTCTACTTCAGGCTTGTCCCAAAGAGATCCCGATGTATGAGTTTCAACTACTTCTTCTTAGGATTGCTATGATTGTTGGCCTCTTCCCCCTCTTGGTCACTTATCTATTGGTTGGGATAGTTCTCCCTCCTACATTCTTTTGGGTTTCAATGCCATTTGTAATTAAAATATACCTAAGGATTATCTTTTAATGTGTAACTTAGAACAATTTGATAGCTTGTCTCCTTGGTGAGTTACACTTAGGCTAAGTTGTGATTATGGTGGATTGATTACTTTAATATTATTTTATTTGAATAGCTATTCAAGTTCGTTGTTAAAGTTTAAATTACATGAGTTAGTGACCTTAATATTATTTTATTAGTTAAACCTTATGGAAGTTAGAAAAATTTTGAAATTTTTTTTATAAAAAACCCATGGTTTGTGACCCCCATGATGTAAAGCACACCTTCGGTAGTTGCAAGATTTAAGAATGGGGTGAGTTGGACAACCGGTTAGAAGGTTATGGGCTCAAGAAGGCTTTATTCTCTAAAAGCTACAAAAACTCCCTTGGAAAGTGTGAGTAAATAGAAAAACTTTTCTAAGTAAGAATGCATATATATATATATATATAGTATTTTTATGCTATGTCGATGCATCTAGTTGCATCAACAGGGATGCATAAATGCATTTGGTTGTGTCGACGAGAATGCATCAACATAGTTAAAAACAAAAATTTTTCCCATTAAAAAACTAAGTAAAAATAACAGGTTTTGATATGAAATTAGAATCTAGAGGAAGCCAGAAATGCCTAGAATAATGTCAAATGCTCAAAGAGGGTTAGAAATAAGCTTAGAACATGAGATTTTTAGGAGATTAATGTGTCGAGGAATGCAAAACCGGATGCATTGCTATTGGAAACATAAGGATTGAGAGCAAAAATGACTAAGGAATAAGGAGTTTAACCATCTCAACTAAGGAGTATGCAAGTGGATCCTTCCCATAGTAGTCTCATGTCATTAATGCCCTTGCATGTCCTCAACCCAAGGAGTCTGTGGACCCCAAGGATGATTAATGGTTGTGGATCGTTAAAAATTGAATCTCCAAAGAAATAATTAGATAATTTTGACCATTTACCAAATGAATCCATCAAGAAATTCATAAGAAGAGGTAGTGAGGTGGTATACAGAAAGAATAGGTGAGAGAGAGAGAAAGTACGGAATGGAATTTCAAATGGTGGTCACATGAAGTCCCTTGTTGAAGATGTGATTAATATGACCTAAGAACTTCCTTCTTGAGTCTGAATCAAGACCATCGAATTCTATTGACTTCACATTGATACATTAGATCATTCCACCCTCTAAGGTATAAGAACATCCCTACAAACCACTCACCAGCCTAAAGAAATAAGAAAAGAGAAGCATGAAGTAAAAAGAACCTTAGTTAGAGGGATGCCTTCAAGCATGGGTAACATGTCTTTCTAGCCCCATAATTAGTGCTTGTAGCCCATTACTGTGTCTAAGGGATGTGCTTTGAATTCTCATTATTTTTTTCAAATGAAAACCACACAATGCAAAGACATTACTTACTATTTATTCATCAATGGAGGAATGGAGAGAAATCCATGGAAATACTCATGTAACCCCAAATGGCAAGTAAGTACAAAAGTGAAAAATCCCCTTAAAGTCACACCCTTGTCCATCTAATTAATTCATTCCAACTTATTCATTTTAAGTAATTATTAAGAAGGGACCTTGTATTACCAAAATGAGGAAGCACCATAGAGTTATGTGGAGTAGTGGGTGACATGGACTCACTCCCTGTTGTCATGAAAAGAATCAATGTCTCATTGGTAAACATCAAAATTCTAAAATGAAATCCAACCATTTGCATTCAAATAATCAATAAAGTTTTAAACCACGATTAATGAGTAGTTATAATTGGCACCAAAGTCTTGATGGTAATAAATTTAAATAAAGGAACGTCAGCAAAATAAAGAAAAATAAATTAAAGCAACATATAGAAAAAATTATAAAATACCAAAGAAAATAGAAAATGTACTAAAGACAATGTAAAAAAAAAATGTTAAAAACTAAGAAGCCACTTTGTAAAATCCTAGCATGGATGGCCATCTCCCCCATGACTAAGTTGGACAAGGGAGATTCGAAAGATTGAGCATGCTTGAGCATCTGTTGAGGTGTTATTCTCACTAGTTACTCGTGGTTCATGGAAAGGCTTTAATTGATGAATCTTGACTAAAAATCATTTATTTTGGTGTTTAGGGTCGTAGATCATCATGGCCCTAAATGAAAAAGTTTCATAGATGATGTGAGGATCCTTCCATAGCATTTGAAATTTTGTACGTTGAGGTACATGCATTGGGTTCTAGTAGAGCATCTTATCTTCCAATGAAAACTTTATTTTTCTAATCTTAAGGTCATGGCATTGTTTACTATGTGCCTTATGCACTTCATTGGATGATAGGGTCATTAATTGATTCTCATCTAGCATGTGGAGGTTTATTAATCTTTCATTTGGTACTAGACTCAAGTCCAAGTCGAGATCACATGTAGTTGAAAGTGTACAGAGTTCTACTTGGATGGGAAGTGTTAAGAGTTTTCTGTACACTAACTCATAGGGAGAGTATCCAATAGGAAGTTTCTATGTTGAATAATAAGCCCAAAGGACATCATTGAGTTTACTATTCTAGGCCTTCCTATACTTACTAACAGTGTGAGTTAGTATTTTAGTTATCTCCCTATTTGTGACTTTGACTTAACCGTTGACTTTGGGGTGGTATGGAGTTATTAATTTATGTTCAATTTCCAAGTGTTGCATGAGCTTATGAAAAGTAACACCTGTGAAATGTATACTGCTATCAAAAATCAATGCATGTGACACACCAAACCTATTTACCATACTTTGTTGTATCAATTGGATTGTCGTAGATGATGAATAGTTAGTGACTACTATAACTTCAACCAATTTTGTACAATAGTTAACAACTATAATAATATATGCCTTTCTATTAGACATAGGGGTGATGGACCCTATGAAATCAATCACCCATAGATCAAAAGGCTTCAGTGGTTAGATCCACTATTGAGGCCTTTCCATACGAGCAATCATCCCTCTATTGCATTGGCATTTATCATAGGACTAGAAGAATTGATGGACATCCCTAAAGATTATAGGCCAATAATATCCTACCATGAAGATCCTAATGGTTTTTTGCCTCCTAGCAGAATAACCTCCCAAAAGAGCCTTCATGAGCATCTTAGAGGACTCGCAATTGGTTAGCATCATGTACACACCATCGTACCAAGCCATTTGCATAAACCTTGTAGAGGTTGCCATTAATCTCCATGAAGTACTTGTCCTGGTGAAGGAACTATTGTTTCTTATTGTAGTCCCACTCCTAAGGCATCTCTTGTGTGAGTGGAAAGAAGAGGATGTTGCCATTCCAGTTTTTGTTTTTGGGATCTTGTTCATTGATAGCACCAACAAAGAGGAGTTCATTAGGAAATTGATTTGACAGTGGGCTTTCCTCCTCTTTGCTATCCCATCATAATCGAGACAAGTGATTAGTGATCACATTCTCAGTTTTCTTGTGGTTCACCATCGTGAGATCGAACTCTTGAAGGATCATTAGCCACCATATGACACAGGGGTTCACCATTGGCTTGTTCATGAGGAACCAGATAGCACTGTGGTTAGTATGCACAAAAACTTTATATTCAAGAAAACATAGTGATTGAATTTCTTTAATGCATACACCACTGCCATCAGCTCTTTTTCAACAATGGTATAGTTAAGTTGTGTACTGACAATGCTCCTACTCGCATAGTGTATGTAGTATGGACATTTATAATTTTCTATCTATGTCAGCACAACTTCCAAGGCATAGTTTGATGCATTTATCATAATATGGAATGGTTTGGACTAGTTTGGGGCTCGTAGAATGGGAGTTTCTACAATATTTTCCTTGAGGTATTAGAATGCACACTCATAGTCCTTGGTCCAGATGAATGGTACATCTTTCTTTATTAGCTCCATTAATGGTTTCACAATCTTTGAGAAGTTTTCGATGAAGTGCTTGTAGTAACCATTGTGTCTAAGAAATGACCACACATCTTTGATAGTCTTTGGTTGCCTAGTGATTTGTTGGATGACCCTTAATTTTTCTAGGTCTATATTGATCCCTTTTGTTGAAATACGATGACCCAATACAATGTGTTCTTGGACCATTAGATGGCTCTTTTTCTAATTAAGCCTCCAATTAGTTTTGACACATCATTGAAGCACTTGCTCCAAATGGTCTAAGGCTTGCTCAAAGGTAGCCCCATAGGTAGAGAAGTCATTCATGAAGACTTCTACCTCGCTACTGATTTGCTATTGAGAGATACTAAGGACCAACTATTGGAATGTCATAGGAGCATTGCATAGGCGAAAAGGCATCTTTCTATATGTAAAAGTCCCCTAGGAACTTGTGAATGTTATTTTGGCATGGTCCTCTTATGCAATCTGAATTTGGTTATTGCCACTATAACTATCCAAAAAATTGTAGTAGTAATGCCCTACGATTGTATCCAACACTTGGTTCAAAAATGGCAATGGAAAGTGATCTTTATAAGTAGCCATGTTAAACAACCTAAAATCAATACAAACACTCCACTTTCCTACTTTCTTTGGTACTATAATGAGTGGGTTAGTTCACTCGCTATCCACAATTGGATAAATGAACCCTACCTTGAGGAGTTATTCAATCTCCTCCTTAATGATATGCTTGAGCTTGGGGTTAAGAATCTCTATGGTTTCCTCTTTAGTTTGATGGAGGAGTTGGTATAGATTCTCTGCTAGCATATCCTTAGATCAATTCCAGTGAGCTTATGATATGACTAGGCAAAGGCTATTAACCATTTATTCACAACTTCTAATAATTTCTTCTTTTGAATTGTAGTAAGTGTAACATTGATGATGATTGGCTTACTGTTGTTTAAGAAGGCATACTCCATGCCTATTGGTAAAGCCTTCAGCCCAAGCAGCTCCTTCTTGAAAGTCTCCAAGATCTCCAACTCTCCCCAATTGATTTCACCTTGTTCATTAGAGAACTGGTGATGGATCTACTCCAATTGATTCATTCTCTCCACATAAGAGCTTGTGAGGCTCTTGGCTAGTTCCATGCACATTGTGGATTCATCTTCTCTTTTAGTTATTAGCCACTGGGTACCTTCTTGTTTAGTGGCCATCACATATAGGCACCCTTGAATTTCAACAACATCAACACATTGACTACATACTTTAAGGGGTGTGCTCTTTACAGTTCATAGTCTTTGCACATAGTCGCACCTTGTGTCACTATACACAATGCATAAAACATGCTTTTTCTTAATCTTTCCGAATTCATTCTCTTTGGAAATTTCTAAGGAAATATCTTAGATCCCCAACTGTGCATCAGTGGTACTCAGCCATGCTCTCCCCATAATAATAGAAGACTTTCCCTTACCATTATCCACATGGATTACCAAGAAATTGGTAAGATAAGATCACCCACAAACGGTGGTCATGATGTTCTTAACCAATCCCAAAGGAACTAATGAACTGTGATATCGGGTACACAATATCAAAGCCTACCATGCAATGTCGGATACCCAATATCGGGACTTGCCTCCTTGCCTATAAATAAGAGGTAGGCGCACTTGGTTTTGTAGTTATATAGTTAGTCCCTTAGCCAAACTCTTGCCTTTTCTTCCCTCTAGAGTTAGACTTATTTCTGTGTGCCCACAGTAGGAGTCCTCAAGTGAATGGATCTTTATTCGAGCATTGTGTACTTGAGCACACTTTGTGTACGACAATAAAGACAAACTTTATGGTAAACCTTGCAGCATCCAGAATAGATTAGTTAATGTTAATTGATTTTATTAAATGCTTTCTTAGTTAATTAATGATTCTCTCTCACCCTACAACTCTTCTAAGTAAGTACACTCAGTACAATCACTTCGAGCATGCATGTAACACTTGGTAACCTAGTAACGATGAGCGTTTAGTAATCCCAGTAGTGTTGCACTTGTTCAGGATGTGTATGGAAAGTAAGAACAGATATTGGTGTTAGGATTAGTTAAAGCCTAGTTAATTAGTAGTTAAGTTAAATTAGTCACTTAGTTATCTCTCTCTCCTCCCTTATTAGCAGTAGGACATAAAAATATAAAAGCTATAAAAATCATATGCCTCAAACTTACTTAACCATACAATCGTGACATACAAGTAAGTTTGGGAAGACAATGATCAACCAACCCATCCTTGTTCCACAAAGGTTCATAGGCTCTTAGTCCTTGGAATTTGATCAGATCGTGCATGAAATGCTTGTATTCGTATGGTTGAGCGTAGGGGTACCTCACCACTCATCATTGGTGCTGTTGCCAGGGACTTAGTTGTTTGTGCGCTAATTAGAACTTAGGAAATCATTCACATCATTGGAACAAATCCTTAGGGTTGATTGATAAAATAATAAATAAATATACATTGCACACTGAATAGACAAGTATGTCTCCTTCTTCGTACGAAAGCGTCTCACTGCCTAGGTCTAAAATAGGAAATAATCGACAGCGTAATACACGACATTAATCTACCAGCCCCTCAACAAGTTCAAGTGGTATATATTCATCCTAATGAGTATATACCAAACTTCATCTGTATCCTCCATCAAGATGAACAACTGCATTAGCGAGACTTAGAAGGTAACATAGTGTTACCTCTCGATCGTTCAGTCCCAAGCATGCTTGTTTGTGCTCTCACACAAATCGGCATGCTGCACTTATACGCAGAATACATTGTGTAAGACCATGACTTGAGAGAGTATCGTCCCATGGAGGCACAATGTCAAAGGGACTTGCAATAGGAGAGACATCATAAGTCTTTGAAGGGTAAGTGATCCCAAGATGTCCCACATGTCTTAAGAGAAAGTGAGGGGGGTGAACCTACCTCAAGTAGTCACCCACACAATGATGTTCCTCCCCTTGACTTTGGCTAAGGGGTTGTGTATTGGAACCTTCATTCTACTATTCATAACCTAGGTTCTAATACCCATGGGAACAAAGGGTCTAAAAACGGGACATGGACACATGATAAAGGTGGACATTCTGATCGTAATCATGATCAAGGTCATGATTGTTGAAGAGACGGTAGCAGACATTGTCATGGTGATAGTTCCCCTTCTTCTTTACCTTCATCATCTCCTTCATCCTTTCCTTCAATATCTAGATGTAGTCATAAAGAAAAAGACCATGGGAATAAAGGTAGGCAAAGTGGAATTCATAGGTGAAACAGCCAGGAAAGGGGATGAGGGCACTCTAGAGAATCACAACATAGAAGAAGGGAGAGTAGGGAACAATGTAGGCATCATAGACACCATGGACGAGATGATCACAATGAACCCCTACTCGCTACTCAAAGTATGTTAGAGATAACTAAGGCTGTTAGAATTCCAACAAGGCCCCAGAAAGATAGTAGGATTAAGAGATTAGATATGAACAACATCCCACGATTTGAAGGGGGATAAAATGTTGATCCTTAGAATCACTTACAAGCATTCCATGATGCATGTACCTTACAAAACATAGAGAACGAATGGCAAAAACTTAAGTTGTTTCCACAGATACTAGTTGAAGAAGTAGAAAGTTGGTACTGGTCCTTAGAACTAGAATCCATTCATAGATGAAGTACTATGTTAGAATTATTCAACGATAAGTACCAAATGTACTCCCGAGTGTCCAACCTACAAAAGAAAATCCAAGGTTGGAAACAAGGATGACATGAACCCTAGGATGCTACCATGGGCCGATACTATGCACTATTACATTGTTGTCCTAGCCATGGTTATTCACAAAGGGATCAACTACACCATCTGATAGATGGGCTTAGGTATGAAATGAGAAGAACCCTTGGGACTTATGCCCAAGGAAGATTATCCGAGCTTAGGTCCCATCAAATTCAAAGAATATTGGAGCAAGTTGCTAAGGAAGAAGGGGAGTTACAGAAGAGAGAATGTTTGAAAGAGTATAATTGAGATCCTTCCCTCTGGAAGAGGGGTGTAAAATTTTGTGAGGATGAAGAAGAGTCACCACTCGAAGAGATGGTGAATAGGAAAAATTTTCCTATCCAAAAGTTGACATTCGAAGTATCGGAAAAGGTAGACCAAATGTGGGATTCCCTAGATAATAGATTTCAATATGTTCTTAAAATAGTAGAAGAATCTAGAAAGCAAGGTAGTGATCATGAAAAAAGAAAAAAGAGAGAAGCTGAACATGCATGTAGCAAGGGTAAGGGCAAAGTTGCCATCATTGAAGAGGTTGTGGATATGGAAATAGACAATTATAGTGGATGTAAAATATGTCAATATGACCATCCTAAGGGATATTTCCCTATAATCTCACATCTGTAACAGTCTGGGATGTATGCACTCAACCCACAATTGAACAAACAGCAAGCACCCTGAAGGTTACCTTACCCCCAAGGTAACCCAAGATAGTTCCACCAACCCTTAACATATTATCCTAGTGGAACTCCACCATAACCTATTAAGCAATATCAATAGTGGCAATACCCACAATCATGGAGAATGCCATCACCAAGGCAATAGTATCCTTACCAACAACCTGACCCATATGGATATTATGTGCAACAGCCAATCTCTCCACATGACTCTACTGGTCACATTACTCCTCAACCTCACTACCAAGCTCGTGAGTATTATGGGACTCCCTCTTCTAGGGGCAATATCTTGAAAGCATATCATCCTTCTCATCTAGTCACATCTTTTCCACCAATAGCTCCACTACCACCTGCTCCAGCTATGAAATGTGAAATCCCTACCCAGCCATAGTAATGTAATGACATAAGGGTTGTTAACTCTCAACCTACTATTAGTTCCAACAACCACATGAAGAAAAGACCTTTCTTTAGAACCAACGGTCCAACCAAGCCCTTGTAATCACAAGTGGCTAATTCCTTAGATGCCTTAGTATCAATCAAAACTTTGGAGCCCCCTTCAGCCCAACCACCACACTCAATGCATACGGTCATGCTAACACATGTTATCACCGATTGGATCAAAGCTGGTCATCTTCCTAGGAAATTCTCTGATCCTAGGAGTCCTCTGATATACTTACAAATCACTGGAAATGAACTGTGCAAGGCTCTTTTAGATTCAAGTTCCAATGTCAACTTGATTTCTCAAGAAATGTACAAGGCCTAGAACCTACCTCCATTAAAAAAGAGTAACATTTGTCTAGAGTTGATCGACCAGTCCATCACTGGCCCACTAGGACTAGTTGAGGATATTGTTACCACTATTTGTGGATCGTCGTACCTAGCTGATTTCCTAGTGATTCAGGTGAACAATGGTAAGGGGGACTTCCCAATCATAATGGGAAGAGCATGGCTAAGCACAGTTGATGCATGCCTAGGAATCCATGATCTTTCCTTGGAAATATCAAAGGAAAACACATTTGAAAAAATTGAGAAGAAGAAAGTTTCATGCATTGCATACAGTGACACAGGGTGTAATTGCATGCAGGGGTCATGGGTTGTGCAAAGTTTAACATTGCATGCATGCAATCAGTGTGCATAATTGATCAACATAAAAAGATGCATGTATGCAATAGCCACACGATAGGAAGACACCTAGTGGCTGATAGCTGATCAAGAAAGTAGTTCAATCATATGCATGGAACCAACTGAGGGTTTGATTGCGCTTACATTGATATCATAGACACATTAGAGTAAGTCCACCGCCAACTTCCAAACCTTAACTTGGAAAATATCAACTAGGGGAAGTTGGAAATTCCTAAGAAATTTAAGCATGAACCCCTAGAGCTGAAACTATTACCCACCAGTATGGAATACATGCTCCTTAAGAATGGAAAATTAGTAATTATCAACGTGAAGCTTACTCTGCAACAAAAAGAGAAACTGCTGAAGGTAATAAATAGATGATCAAAAGCCTTTGCTTGGTCATATCCCAAATTAACTAGAATAGATCCTAGGATATGCCAACATAGGATTTACATCGACCCCTCCATGAAGCCTTGAAGACAACTATAGAGGTATTTGAACCAAAAGCTAGAGCAAGTAGTCAAGGAAGAAACTGAACAACTTCTCAATGCTAGGTTCATATACCCCATTGCTTATAGCGAATGGGTTAGCCCCTTAGTTATTGTGTCTAAAAAGGGAGGCAAATGGAGGATGTGCATAGATTTCAGGCTACTGAATATGGCAACATTCAAAGATCACTTTTCATTGCCATTTTTTGACCAAGTCTTAGACACCATCGTATGGCATCGCTATTACAGTTTTCTGGATGGATATAGTGGATATAACCAAATACAAATGGCCCCAGAAGACCAAGCCAAGACCATGTTCACTAGTCCTTGGGGAAAATTTGCATACAAACAGATGTCGTTTGGCTTGTGCAATGCCGCTACAACATTTCAACAATTAGTTCTAAGCATCTTCCAATAGTAGATAGGAAATGGTGTAGAAGTCTTTATGGACGATTTCTCCACCTATGGAGCAAACTTTGATCAAGCCTTAGAATAGTTAGAGAAAGTGTTAAAAAGATGTGTGGAAACCAATTTAAGGATCAACTAGTAGAAAATCCATTTCATGGTCCAAGAAGGCATAGTGCTAGGGCATAAAATCTCACACACAGGGATAGAGGTAGACCTAAAGAAAATTAAAGTTATCCAAGGAATTACTCGTCAACCAGAAATTATCAAAGATATTTGGTCATTCCTTGGACATACTGGCTACTATAGGAGATTTATTGATAACTTTTCAAAGGTTGCCAAACCATTGGTGGAATTAATGAAAAAGGACGTACCTTTGAATGGACTAGGGAATGCAAACTAGATTTCCAAACTTTAAAGCAGAAGCTAGAAGAAACACCCATTCTACAAGCTCTTGATTGGTCCAAACCATTACATATCATGATTGATGCGTCCAACTATGCCTTAGGAGCCATACTTACATAGTTAGATGACCAGAAATGTCCTTGTTACATCCACTGTGCAAGTAGCAGTATCGTTGTGCACAACTTAGCTACACTACCACAAAGAAAGAATTAATGGTCGTAGTGTTTGCACTAGAAAAGTTTAGATACTATGTATTAGGATATAAAGTATATGTACATACAGATCATGGTGTAATTCGGTTAATCATGAATAATCCAATGGTAAGCCCTCATATCATACGATGGCTTGTAATATTACAAGAGTTTGATCTTACGATGATCGATCGTAAAGGCATCAAGAACGTAGTTGCTGATCATTTATCTCGATTGCAATGGGACAACAAAGAGGATGAGTATCCAATTTCTGATTATTTCCTAGATGAATTCCTCTTTGTTGGTGTAGTGAATAATCAATCACCCATGGAGACAAACTGGTATAGTAGCATTCTTACCTATCTCCTTACCCAAAAAATACCACAAGAGTTAAACCTTAAGAAGAAACAATAGTTTCTTCATTGAGCCAAGTACTTTATGGAAATTAATGGGCAACTTTACAAAGTGTGTGCCGATGGCTTGGTTCGATGGTGTGTTCCCAATATAGATCAACTGCAAGTTCTCCAAGATGCTCATGAGGGTCCTTATGGGGGTCATTACACTAGGAGACGAATGGCCATCAAGATCTTGCTTGTAGGATATTATTGGCCTACATTGTTTCAGGATGTCCATCAATTTGTCCAATCTTGTGAGCACTGTCAACATGATGGGGGAATGACTGCTAGAATGGAGGATCTACAACAATGGATCCAACTATTAGAACCCTTTGACATTTGGTGAACTCATTTTATGGGGCCAATTACACCAATGTTTAATGGAAAAGCTTATATTATTGTTTCTATTTATTACCTCACTAAATGGGTAGAAGCAACTGCTATTAAGGATTGTACATCATCTATAGCTACACGATTTGTTCAACAAGAAATCATAAATAGGTTTGGTGTGCCTCGTGCACTTATTTTAGACAATGGTACACACTTCATAGGTGCAACTTTTCAGAAATTAATGCAACGCTTAGGGGTTGAACATAAACTGACAATACCATACCACCCTTAAGTGAACGGTCAAGCCAAAGTCACCAATAGGGAGATTATGAAAATATTGACAAGAACTATTAGCAAGTTTAGGTGAAACTGGAGCACTAAACTAAATGATGCTCTTTGGGCATACCTCTCCACATGGAAACTCCCTACAGGCTACTCTCCCTATGACTTAGTGTATGATGAATTACCAATGCTTTCCATTCAAATTGATCTTCGTACACTATCCACAGCATGTGACCTCAAGCTTGACCTTGATCTAGCACAAAAACAATGGTTAGCAACCCTTAACTTGCTAGATAAAAATTGACTAGCTGGCCTATCATCTAATGAATTGCATAAGGTATTCAATAAACAACGTAATGAACTAAGGATTAGGAAAGTTAAATATCAACCGGGAGATAAGGTTCTTTATTGGAATCCCACACATGTGCCAAAACGTACTAAATTTCAAACACTGTGGGAAGGATCTTATATTATTTATGCAACTTTTCCTTTAGGGGCCATGACAATGTACAAACCTGAGAGCCTGGACAAGAAACTATTGGTCAACGTGCAACAAACTAAACCTTTCCATGAGCTTAGGACAACCAGTACACATGCTACCTTTGTTAGAGGACAACCCTGCTCACTATTTCAAATCTCCTCCTTCCAACTCAGTCGTGGGGGAGATGGCCACCTATGCTAACCATTCTAGGCCCTCGATTCTTTTTGAATTTTTGTTTTACACATTTTTCCAACTTTTCTTATTTTTTTTACACCATCATTCATACCTCTTTTTTTGTTTGCTTGATTTGCTTTTATTCATAATCCAATAAGTGATCATGATGGTGGATTAAATTATATCATATTGATTACTAATGTTTGGTTTTTACCTTTGAATTATGATGTTGATATTAAGGTATGGTTCTTTTGGTAAAACAAGCAATGAGTTCACGTCGTCCACTCATCCATACAACTCTATGGTCTCCTTTAGCTTGGAACTATACAGTCCCTTTTTTCTAAGTAAATCGGTTAATGAATTGGTGGCTGGGTACTTTTCAAACCAAGGAAAGACTCAAAGGATGAAAAGGGTGTGAATTCAAGGGAGTTTGATGCATTTGTGCTGCTCATTCTCTTGGGTGCTTGGATGCTTTTTCTTGGGTTTTTTGCCATTATAACATTGTTCAAAAATCAAGAAGCCGAGTGAATAAAAATAAGTCTTTGCATGGTGTGGCTCTCATGCAAGAGAGAGAGAGAAAAAAGAAAGAAAGAAAGAAAGTGAGAATTCAAAGCACACCCCTTGGACATAATAAAGCAATATGGGCTACATGCATTGGTTATGGAATTGGAAAGACATGCTGCCCATGTCTGAAGGTTCCCTCTAACTAAGGCCCTTTCTCACTTCCTGCTTCTCCATCTCGCTCTCCTCGGAATTGTGGGGACTCTTTGTAGAAGCATTCTTGTTGCTTCAAGTGGATGGATTGGTCAAGTGTGTTGATGTGAGGTCACTGGATGTGGTTTGTTTGAGTTTGGATTTGGGATGAGTTCTAATCAGTCACATTAACCATAAAGTACACAAGGGACTTTACAAAACCTTATTCTTGGGATTCCATTCCATTCTCTCCTCTCCATCTTTCTTTCCATTTTTCCATCTCATTGTTAGTTCTATCATTAGTTCGTTTCTAGGTTGATGCATTGTTTTTCTTTGGTGAATTCTTATGGGTAAGTTTTTAACTCTTGCTTCCAAATGACATTCCTAGAGCCTACAGACTCTTTGGTTTATGGGTTTATCAGTGTATAAAAGGCATGAGCCTACTTTGGAGAGGACCCACTGGCATCCCTTTTTGGTGCAATTGTTAACTTGTTTTCCTTAAACATTTTCTACAGTCAATCATTTCTTGTTTCATCCCCATCCATGCCATCCATTTTATTGACATTGCCATTGTTATTTTCTTCCATCTTTATTGTTCCTCATATTTTTCCATCTTATAGCTACTGGAGGTTCGCTCTTAGTTGTAGAGGCCCTGGCACAAATTTTTCAATTTTTTACATTTTACTATTCACCTAACCGCTACACCTTGGGTAGTCACTAGTGATAAATCTCTGAACTAGTTTTTGCCATAACGACAACTCAGCCAATGCGCTTCATATACAAGCAAGGTATCAACTGCATTGTGGTTTATCTATCCTTGCTCATTTGTGATTGTGTTGTGTGTGCAAATGGTGATCATACAAACAATGGAATGGGCTTGGAGGAAGCACTCAGGATGGACTAAAACTGGCGCATTTATGAAAGGAGCAAGTCTAGTGGTGTGGCTATGGATAAACAATGGAAGTCACAACCTCGACATTGGCAGCAACATGCCTCATCTTTTTTCTCTCTCTTTCTCTTCAAGCTTTCAAATAAGGCCTAGATGTCATTTATGTACAAGTGTTCATCATAATGGTCATGAACACTAATGTTGTAATCTGCTTATTGATCTGTTCACTGAGCACATTGAGTCTGTCATCCCATTCCACCATAAGTTGTTAGTTAGTCAATAATCCCATACCTTTCCAATATTTTGTAAGAAACTCAAGGATGAGTTTTCATTCAATTGTGGGGGTATGACGAACCATGATCTTGGGGCCATGATATCGCATCCACGATATCAGGTATGTAATATCGGAGCCTACTATGTGATGTCGGATACCCGATATTGGGACCTGCCTCCTTGCCTATAAATAAGAGATAGGCGCACTTGGTTTTGTAGTTAGATAGTTAGTCCCTTAGCCAAACTCTTGCCTTTTCTTCCCTCCAGAGTTAGAATTATTTCTATGTGCCCATAGTAGGAGTCATCAAGTGAATGGATCTTTATTTGAGCATTGTGTACCTGAGCACATTGGTGTACAACAATAAAGACGAACTTTATGGTAAACCTTGCAGCTTCCAGAATAGATTAGTTAATGTTAATTGCTGTTATTAAATGCTTTCTTAGTTAATTAATGATTCTCTCTCACCCTACAACTCTCTTAAGTAAGTACACTCAGTACAATCACTTCGAGCATGCGTGTAACACTTGGTGATGAAGTGTCAAAAGTCAATACGTTGACTGGGCCACGTTGACGTGGCCTTGTCGACATAGCCACCCTACATCGACGGGGCCCTGTATACGTAGCCATCCCTCCCAGATTTATAAATATGAGGGCCTTCTGCCTCATTTAGGCATCTTTTTGAGTAGTGATAGTGAAGCTCTTGCAGTTTACTCCCGCAAGAGATAGAATATTTTCCAAGTGCCCATAGCAGGTGTATGAAAAGTGATCGAATCTTTATTCAAGCGTTGATGTATCTGAGCCCATTGGCGTGACGACAATAAAGATGAACTGTTCATGCAATCCTTGCAGCATTTGGACTTAGTTGTTTCATGCATTCAATAGTTTAAGATGTTTATGCTTTATTAATCAGTTGTTTATGCTTTATTAGTTACTCGTTGATTATTTATGTTTTCATTATTATAATTTCAATAGTTAGTGTTCATTCGTAGTTTCTAAAAGACATAAGTACAACCATCTCGAACATAATCCAAACACTTGGTAAACCCACCAACGCTTAACGTCTGGTAGCCCAGCAATGTTAGGAAATGCTCAGAACATGGTCGGAGGATGGGACTGAAAGCTTATGCTAGGAGTAGTTAGAATATACACTAGGATAATTAGAGATTAGATAATAGTTATTCATTACTTTCATACCTCACTTAGTTGTCAAAAAAGATAATGAAAAACATATAAAAATCATTAGCCTTAGTCTCACTTAACCATCGCAATAGAACTTTACAAGTGAGATTAGGATGACAATGACCATTCTAACCCAAGGTTTCACTGGTTAGAAGTCTGGTGCATGTTAAGTGCTTACAGTCTTCGAAGTTTGACCGGATCACGCGTGAACACTCGTATTTGTATGGTTGGACGTAGGGGTACCTAGCTGCTCATCACTTGGTAACCAAGTAACAATGAGCATTTGGTAATCCCAGTGTTGCACTGGTTTAGGATGTGTACGAAAAGTGAGAACAGATACTGGTGTTAGGATTAGTTAAAGCCTAGTTAATCAGTAGTTAAGTTAAATTAGTCACTTAGTTATCTCTCTCTCCTCCCTTATTAGCAATAAGATATAAAAATAAAAAAGCTATAAAAATCATATGCATGTTAAGTGCTTACAGTCTACGGAGTTCAACCGAATCACGCGTGAATTCTCGTATTCGTAGTGTTGGCCGTAGGGGTACCTAGCCACTCATCATTGGCGCCATTGCCGGGGACTTGTTAGTCTTACATGCATCATTTTACTTTAGTGAAATTATCATTTAAGTCGTTGGATTGGACCTAGGATAGAATTATCTTCGCACGCTAGGCGAATTTAAAGTTAATTATAAGGTACACCGATAATATGGACCATCTAACGTCCAACATGTCTTCTCACAGGAGAGATGCATTTGAACCACCAGTTTCATAAGAATGTTGGGTGGTATATAAACATCCCGATGAATATGTCCCTAATTTCACATTTATCCTACATCAGAATGAACATCTTCGATGACAAGACATGAAGGGTAACATCGTGCTACCGCCTGACCGAGCAGATCCTATGATGCTGTACCACAATCTGGGTAGAATGGGCATCCAAGACTAAGTGGTGAAGTATGTCATGGAGGACCATGACTTCCAGGACTATCGTCCCACGGAAGCTCAATGAACAAGAGATCAACAGAAAGCTAAGAGATATGAACAACAGAAGGGGAAACACTTTAGTAACCCCTTATTCTTGAAAGGGCTGCAGGATGATGGAGATCCTGTATTTCATGATACTCATTTGACCGAACTTCACCTGGGGCCACAGATCCTCCAGTCAGTCATCCAGAACTGTACTGTCCGAAATTGTCGATCTCCGGCTGGAAGGAAATAGAGACCGTGGGACTATCGAATATGTACAGAAGACACTACCTTCGCCTGAGGGTGAGTTGGAATGAACGAAGGAAAAGTGCCTTGGATGGTCTGCATGCAGATCAAGCAAGGATTTCTCTAAATGTACATCGAGGTGCTATATGCTGGATTATACATGAACGGCGTAATAGGCGTAAAACAGAGCGTAAACAACGTAATTGATGCGAACGGAGCATAAACGTAAAAGAGCGTAAATAGAATAAATGCAACAATTAATGCAAACTGTAACAGATTTTAGGAAGAAAATGTAACAATGGAATTTCAAAGTAAGAGTTACAATGCACCGGTCTAATGTAGTTGTGGCTTTGACACAAGGCAGATGAACAGCCCCGGTGGATGCAGGGATGATTGTGGGCTAGTTCACACTGTAGGCACAGTGTAGAGGTTGTATGCTCAGTGTACAGGGTTGTCCAACGTACAAGGTTCTCTGCTCTCATTCTCAGCATCTCTTCTCTTTGGTTTTCTCCAAAATTTACCAACCGCCTTAATCTTGTGGAAAATTGGGGCTTTTATACAGGTTTTGACGTTAGACTCGGGTTGGGTGACACGTGGCACGTTGACCGAGTACAAAAGAATGAAATTTACAAGTGTACAGTATATTACATTTGCTAAGCGTATACGCTGTATCAAGTGGGTGTAGACTCTGGGCGTATACGCTGGATGTGCATGGGCGTATACGCTGTGGATGCTGAGCGTATACGCTGGAGTGTATACGCTGAAGGATGCTGATCGTATACGCTGAAGGATGCTGATCGTATACGCCCGGGTGTATACGCTGATGGTTGCTACCTTGTACCAAGTTTTGTTCTGCAATGCTATTTCCATGTCATCTTCGGGGATTGCATGCCGGGCGTATGCATCAGTCGTACAAGCTAAACGTACTTGTGAGGTGTGTACGCTGGTCGTGTACGCTGTGAACATCATGCATATACGTTGTGAGCTTGAGTGTATACACTATGAATGCGAACTTTNTGCATATACGTTGTGAGCTTGAGTGTATACACTATGAATGCGAACTTTGAGCGTATACGTTGGGCGTATACGCTGAGAATGTAGACTTGGGCGTATACGCTGAGAATGCATACTTAGTGAAAATTAAGCATCTGATCTCTGAAGTTGCCATGTTTGGTACCAGATGTAGCCGTGGTTGTCTGTGAGTCCCAGGGACCTGCTTCTTGTTGGAAAAGTACTAAGCTCAAAATTTTGTGGTGTTTCATTGGCCCCTCTTTGTTGACACTTGGAGAAATCGACCCGAGAAGCATCGACAAAGAAGTACAAAACACCACAAGCAACTCGATAAAGACATTGTCCTTTGCCACCTGATTAGACATCATCGCACTGTGTTCCATAGTACATAGGATTGGGAAAGTGAAATCTATAGCTGGTAGGAAAATGAAGATTGTGGGGACTGGTAACTGACCAAGGGATTGTGCTTGGTAAAGGGGATGCTCTGGTGTGTGTCATGTTGATCCTTGTCAATAGCCATTATTTGACAGACTTGGAATCAATACATGAGATGTGCGTTCTTTGGCAGATCAAGGCTCTTGGTTAATGTCTAAGAGGATTTTTTGGCGAGACCAAAGCCACGTGATGATGTGTTGCATTCTTTGGAGGAATAGGGCCCTTGTTTGGTGTTTAGGGAGAACCTGTTGGCAGAGAGCCAAAGCTATGCAACGAGGTGTTTCTTGATTGTTTTTAGACATGAGCACTTGGTTCCAAGACAACTGCCTTCCCGCCTGGGGCTTGTATGGGAAGTGCCAAGGGTCTCTCATTTTTTTTGAAGGAAGCTTTGTTTTGATCTTGTACTCATGCTCAAGTTCTACATTGCGTGTTGCAACTGCTTCAAAGTGTTACAGTGTGCAACAACATGCTCAAAGGTTTGAGTGTACTGGGTGTATCAGAGGTGTGGCTGAGTAGACTATGTTGATGAATAGGTAGGAAATGTAGCGGGAAATGGGGATGTACTAGTGAATGGCTTGATTTAGACTTGCCACGTGGGTTGTGAACAACTTCTCACCTTGCTACTTATGAAGAAGTGCATTCTTGTGCGAAAACCTCTAAGTGTCATCCTACAAACACAACTCTAAGGAGACAAGAAAACCATGAGTGAATAAGCGAGCTTAGACTTAAATAGCAACTGATGAAACATGGTATCGGGTGAGAGTTAAGGCATTGTATATGAATGGAGGTAATGTTGGTAGGATCAGCAGATGGCGAGCGATGTAGCAATTCTGATGAAGTTTGAATGCAACCATTGAGGAACCAGAGATGAACTTTGCCAGTTTATAGTCTTAGCGGACTATCGTGGGTTAGTTTTATGTCATGACCCGTTGGACATTGCCCATTTAGCGTCGTGGTGGACGGTACATTGCTAGTTTCCAGTCTTGGCAGACTATGAAGAGGTAAATCAGTTTATAGTCTTAGCGAACTCTGGTGGATGCAATGGTGGCAGTTTGCTGTCGTGCCGGACGGGTGCTAGTTTATCGTCATTGTGGACACTGTGTGGTATCAGTTTATCGTCATGATGCCAGGACGAATTGTGGTATCAGTTTTAAGTCATAATCCAGGATTGTTCTATGGTATTAGTTTACCGTCATGATTCCAAGACGAGCTGTGGTATCAGTTTATAGTCGTGACCCCAGGACTCACACGTACCTGAGTTTGTATTCAAGTATAGAATGGTTTCAGGAAGAAGTGATTGGTTGGATTTGCAAAATCATTTCCTTCCATATCAGCTAACTTGAATGCTCCATTGTCATATGCTTTGGCGACCAAGTAAGGCCCTTCCCAGTTGGCTGAGAATTTGTCCGGGTGTTCCCGAACGGCCTTAAGCACAAGGTCGCCTTCTTTGATGGGGTGCTTACGAATGTCATGCTGATGGCGCTGTCGTTGTTGTTTTTGGTACCATTCGATTTGATCGAGTGCACGCATGCATTCCTCCTCCACCGAATCTAAGTCAATGATGCGTAGACCATTGTTTTGCTCTTTGTCCAGGAGTCCGGAAAGTGTGATCCTTAAAGACGGTACCTACAATTCCAGAGGTAAAATAACTTCTGAACCGTAAACAAGGCTATATGGAATTTTACATGTTGAAGTTCTATGTGTCATGCGATATGCCCACAATGCGTACACCAATTGTTCGTGCCATCTTCTCTTGCTTTGGGTAAGCATCTTTTTAAGTATAGTAATGATGGTTTTGTTGGTGGCCTCTACTTGCTCATTGCTCTGAGGGTAGTAAGGGGATGAAAACGAGTGTTTGATCCCTAGACTTTCACAAAAGGTTTTGGTTTCAGCACTGCTAAATTGTGGCCCATTGTTAGTGATGATTGTCATGGGAATGCCAAAACGGGTTACAATGTTTTCGAGAATGAAATTGCACACGTGTTTAGATGTAGTCTTTCAAAGGGGAATAGCTTCTACCCACTTCGTAAAATATGCCCTGTAGAAGATGAGGGTGTTATTGGGCCGATAAGGTCTAACCCCCACTTTTGAAAGGACCATGTGATTTGTGCCGTGTGCAACTCATTTGGTGGGACATGGATTAGATTACTATGTCTTTGGCAGGTACTACATGTTTTAGCCTTGGAAAGGCAGTCATACTCCATGTGTGTCCAATAATAGCCTAAGCGTCTTATCTTTGTTGCCATTGCTTTTGGTGCTATATGTCCTTCGCATAGTCCATCATGTACTTGTTCCACGATGGTTTGGGCATCAGTGCTACTAATGCATGTTAGCAATATGCCCTCGTAGGATCGATGACACAACATGTCCCCTACCAGTATGTATTGCCTAGAACATTTTTGTACCGCATCCTTTTGTGCATTCGTCAAGTGTTGCGGTGTTTCACCGCGTAGAAGGTACTCTTTTATGTCATCATACCATTCTATTGCATGTGTTGTACTAATGAACGCTATTGGCAACGTATCAAGGGTATCAGTTATTGGTTCGGCACAACTGGTTATGGAGCTTGGCAACGTATGGAACATGTTAGGCAATATGTTTAACGCTAAGGTGGCCAGTGTGTCTGCGATGGTATTATCATTTCTAGAGATGTGTTGCACATCAATGTTTTCGAATCGCTTCATTAAGTGTTTTGCTAAGTCACAATATGGTTGTAAATGTTGCGCTTTGCATGTATAAATATCTGTGACTTGGTTCAAAACCAGTTGTGAATCTCCTCTGACCACAAGTCGTGTGATGTCTGAAGCTAGTGCTGTCGCGAGACCTTTAAGGAGACCTTCGTACTCTGCTATATTGTTGGTACAATGAAAGTTGAAACGATAAGCAAAGGGTCTGATCTCCCCGGAGGGATAAGTGATGACAGCGGCATCACTTCCCCCTCAAGAGGTGAATGCTCCATCAAAGTTTAGAATGGCATCGTAGTCATCGGGCACTATGTCTATTGCACTTATATTCTCATCCGGGAATTCTGGCTCTATTGTCGCTTGATCGTGTGTTGGTGACGCGATCATTTGATTTGCTATGGCTTGACCCTTAACTGATGATTGCACTATGTAATGTAGGTCAAACTCAGTTATCATGGCTTTCCAACGTGTTATCCGACTTGTCTCGTAAATGTTTCCTGTGATGGCTCTGAGCACATTATCCTTGCAGATTATGTTAACTTGATTGTGGAAGAGGCAATGTCGCCATTTCTTTAGAGAAAATACTAAGGCTAAACATGACCTCTCTACATCGTTGTATTTCTTCTCATGGCCTACTAATGCATGGCTCAAGTAGTAGACAGGGACTTCGGTTCCATTATCTTGTTTCTGGCAAAGCATGGACGCGATTGATGAATCCAAAGTTGCGAGGTAGATGTAAAATGGTTTATCATTTTGAGGTGGATAGACCGTGGGCAGTCGGCTAAGTGCCGCTTTAATATTATCAAATGCTTCCTGGCATTGTGGAGTCCATTCAAAATGGACATTCTTACGCAATAAGTGATTCATAGGTTTTAATTTATCTGTTATTTTTTCTATGAACCTTCTGATGAACTGTAGTCTACCTTGTAGACCTCGAAGTTCAGTAAGGTTGCCAGGTGGTTTTAGGTTTGTTATGGTCTTAACCTTATCGGGGTCTACTCGTATCCCTGCTTCTGAGGCTCTAAATCCAAGCATTTTACCTGTTTTGACATCGAAGATGCATTTCTTTGGGTTAAGTCTCAGTGCATATTTTAAACAAAGTTTTAATATAAGGTCAAGATCTTGTACGTGTTGTTCCGATGTCTTTGATTTAACCACAATGTCGTCCACGTAGTCGTTGAGCAAGTGTAACATGTAATCGCTAAAGATGAATGTCATCGCCCTTTGATACGTGGCCCTAGCATTTTTGAGACCGAAGGGCATCATTGTATAACAAAAGGTTCCCCATGGTGTCATAAAGGTAGTCTGAAGCTGATGCTTCGGGTTAATACGTATCTGGTTGTATCCCGAGAAGCCATCCATAAAAGATAATAGGGCGTGCCTAGCGGTTGAGTCGACAAGTTGATCGATGCTAGGTAGGGAAAAATCATCTTTTATGGTTGCGACATTGAGATCTCGGAAGTCAATGCATAAGCAAATGCTTTCGTTCTTCTTCGGGACAATGACCATGTTGGATACCCATTCGGCGTAATCGACAACTCAAATGAAACCAGCCTAATAAAGTTTGGTGATCTCATTGCGAACTGCCAATGCCACCTCGGGTTTAACCTTTCGTGCTTTTTGCTTTACTGGCCTTAATTTTGGATCAAGGATAATGTTCTACTGGACGATTCGAGGGTCCAACCTAGGCATGTCCGTGTATGACCAAGCAAATGCCTTTATGTTGTCCCTAAGCACATTCTCTAGGTCTTTGGCCAGTTGAGGTTGTAGTAATGTACTTATTTTTAACATTTTGAATTCTCCATCAAGTATAGTGATGGGGGTTTCGGTCAATGGGTCTTCGGTAATGTTTTCAGCTTCTATGTCGAGGGGCTTCGTCATACCTTTGTAGTTGTCTAGTGTTTGCTGTGCTAAGGCTATGACTGCATCATCCGTTGATGAACTTAAGTGGATGAGATTTATGTCAATGTCCCTTGGGATCTTTCCGTATGGCCCATCGATGATTAACGGTGTGGATAGATGCTAACAATCCATCGGGCTCGCTCTTGCCAATGAACAGAGAGCAGAATGAGGCGATGAGTATTACTCGATGTTTTCAAGCAACTTAAATTATGTGCACATGCATAATGGTGGTTTATTGTCACACCGAGACGCATGGCAGTTTAAGGCCTTACCGGGCTGTAGGTGGTAGTTTAAGGCCTTACCGGGCTATAGGGGATTTGTATGTGGCAGTTTAAGGCCATACCGGGCCATCATGGCAGTTTAAGGCCATACCGGGTCATATGTTTATCGAAAAATTTGCATAGAAGTGGTTCTGCGCCAAAATGTTCGACGTGGACTTCTGGAGTTGGTTTACAAGGGATTCAGGATGTGGTAATATTTATTTTGTTTTCAATATATTTATTTATTTTTGTTTTTGAGCAAATTTTGATTAAAATAAGTAAAGAAGAGCAAAATGGTACAAACCGGAAGGCGACGGCGGGGGCAGCGGCGACAGCGCTATAAATAGGAGGGGGGTCATTTGTCACATTGTTGAATTTTCAGCGAGCGTAAATATCGAGCGTAAATCCTGAGCGTAGACGACCCAGCGTAAGCGTAAGCATGAGCGTAAGCGTGAAACCCAAACCCTGAGCGTAGACGTAAACGACTAAACCTTAGTGTAAACGCAGAGCGTAGAGGTTCAAGCATCGGCGTAGAGACTCAGACTCCAGCATAAAGGCTCGACGTAGGTGTAAACGGTTTCAACCCTCATTGTAAACTTACCAATCCTAGCGTAGAGGACGCCGAGATGGGCAAAGGCAAGGAAGTGAAAGGCTAGGGGAGGAAGGGACCTGAACTAACCTTCGCGGAGGAGAGTGAGGCCATGCTGCAGTGTCTGCCCAGGTCAAGGGTTCCATCATGGCCTGGATCTTCACATAGGTAGGCTCTGATCCTGTCTTTGTTAGTTATTTTCATCTATACCAGTTTTTTAGCGTAGACAGTCAGTGTAGAGGGTTTCGGCGTATACGCCCGGTGTAGATAGATAGCATAAACAATTTTCTTGGCGTATACACCCAGCGTAGGTAGTTAGCGTAGATGGTTTCTAGAGCGTAGAGACTACACATAGCCTAAGTTGTTTGTAGCGTAATCAGTTTTCGTGAATGCACAGCGTAAACAAATTTTACTAGCATGAAGCGTAGACGATTTTATCAACATATACGCTAATTGTTCGTAGATGGTTTACAGTGTTCGGCGTAGACTGTTCACCAGCGTATACGCTGAAGGCTATTACGGCGTATACGCTGAGGGTTTCTACGGCGTATACGCTAAGCGTGAACGGTTTGTAATTTTTTCTAAGTATATGGTGTAGACTTGTTTTCAAGGCGAGGACTATTTTCACAGCGTAAACCAGTTTTACAGCATATATGCCTAGCGTGTACGCCAAGCGTAAACAGTTTTGATAGCGTATACACCCAGCATATATGCCGAGCATAAACAGTTAGCAATTTTTTCTAAGTGTCGGCTTATAATGTGAAATTTTATTCTTCATTGCAGTTTCCTGCATGGCTGATTCATCGTGGCATTTCGATTGCTTGCAGGAACACTGAACCTTTTCTCCTAGTAGTTGAGCTAGTGGGGGTATTGACGTGGTTTGGCCCCATTGAGGCCAATGAACCCACCCATGATTTGACTATTGATGATAATGGGGTATGGTTCAGGGAGGGGGCATGTGAGTTCCTCGCTTTCATCCTAGACAAGTTTAAAGTGATGGTTTGGTCGCATCTAAGTGAACTGGTGGCACGGAGCGTGCTTGAGGCCATGTTGCCGGGAGCCTCGGAGGGTGTCGTGGTCTTCATGAAAGACATTGACGAGGGGCCACTTGTGATCGAGGGTGGTCCCTTTGGCAGGCCTAAGTCTACTCGCCCGTTAACGTGTGTGTGGGCCCAATTGCCGCGAGGGCGCAATTATCTGAACAACACTCTACTTTTAGCTATGCACGGGCACACATTGTTCTAGAGCCCTCCTGGTACCATGTACCGGGTGGATAGGTAGGATCGTTTAAGTTTGTTGTTTCTTTCTGTCGTTTGGCATTTGCTTCTATTTTAACATCCGTTTGTTTGTAGGCCTAAAGTTAACCCAGACAGAACATGCGTTGAGGATGATGGGCTTGCTCTAGCTCGTACCGCTCTAGAGGCCTTTATGGTGGGTCCCACCCTTCGTGGAGCTGTATTAGCTCAAACCAAGGGTGATATTGTACATTTTCACAAAAGATTCTCTAGAGCATTCGCTCAATGCACAGCTCGTGGATGGTTGCATGGAGATTGCTCGCCTAAGGGACCAATTTTTCCTCACGACTCTGACTTGGGTAGCACCTCTAAGTCCACAATTGAAGGTAAATGACAATGTTTTCTAGATGTGTTAACATGTTTGTTCAACTGCCGGGGGTTATACTGATATGATGATTTCGAATTGTACCTACAGTTGATGTTCCTCCTGGCGGAGACCCTGTTGCAATCGGATGAACTGAGACTACCCTATCAATGAAGTTTGGGGAGGTCAGCAAGGCTCAAAAATGGTTGCGCACTCGTGCCCCGCCATCCATCGTTCGTTTTTTAGACGATGCTGGCCTTATGGAGCTCTTTACGACCTCGAGCCCTGATGTGTCAATAGCAAAAATGATCAGGATCGTGGATTCCTTCAACGAGTCTGTCTCTTACTACAGCACCCGGATTAAGGGTGTTAAGATAATTTTCCATCTGTCGCCTGAATTCTTTTCAAACCTGTTTGGTGTACCGGCGGATGGTATAAATGTAGTTTTAGACAGAGCTCATAAAGAGCTCCAAACGGTCCGTGAATTAGAGGATTGGTTGGGCATTGCCAAGGGTGCCAAGGGTTTCCCTATGTAGGGGAAGGCAAAGGTTGAGGAGATGAATGAATTATATCCTCTGTTTAGGGAACAGGTATTCCCTAAATCCCTTTCCTAGGTGCGGAGTCTTGGGGTCAAAGCTGTACGTATTATGCGCACCATCCTGAAAACCGGCATGTGTTATAACTTGGCTCAATTTTTGTTGTCGGGCCTGCACAAAGAGATAGTGCAATTGCACTCGAATGTCGAGGCGTAGTCTCACTTTACTTTCGCCTTCTTTGCTGGTTATCTTCGCCGCTTAGCTGAGTTCCTAGTGGTTCGTGCGGACAACAAGTATGTTCTACGGGATCGTGGTCAACTACCCCACCCGTGGATCAACCACTTGTTTGACACAGCCAAGTCCCAGGATGCGCCCGAGGGAATTGATGAATCTGTCTCTATCACGACAGGGGGATCATCTGGTACCTCAATCCACACATGTGACAGTGTGGGGTTGGAACCAGACGATGTGCCTTATACTGTGAAGAGATCAGAACGAGTCATCAAAGAAACCATTAGCAAGGCCAAGTCGAAGCTGACAAAACGTGAACGTTCAACCAAGGAGGCCTCAAATGTGGACGAGCCACGGGTTAAGCGCATACGATTCAAGATGCCTACCTGAGGTAAGTAAACTTAGTACCCTTATTGCTTTATCGTTTTCATCTTACTCATGATTTTTACTTCGACCACTTACATGTTACTGATGCCTTCAGACTTGATTCGAGAAGTGAGGAGGCAGGAATTAGAGACGATCATTGAAGAGGAGGAAACTAGAATGGAGTTATTGACCGATGAGGAAGAGGCCAACAAGGATCAGACGAAAAAAATGGAGGAGCTACGGGAAGACACCACGGAGACTGAGCTAGTGGATGACCAGAGTGGTGTCGATGAAATGTTCAGTAGGTTCCTCAAGGGAAAGTTGGACCTTGGCGATCCTCCAAACCCAGAAGGGGATAGGGAACATGGTATATTTTCTTTTATTTTGTTATTCTATTATGTTACTTTGTGAGTTGTTGTTTTATGGTGTTTTTCTTTTATTTTTTCATTGCTGCCAGACGAAGGTAGTGAAACCAGAACGATGCGGTTAGACATGCCTATGAAAACGGTTCCCCCTGAAAGGACCACGGAGGTTAGTCCATCTCGCACTCGTGGGAAATTTACTTGGACAGAGATGCCAAGTAAAATGGATTTTGTGGCTGGCATCACTGAGGAAGTTGTTGAACGAATCCAAGGGGTTCACCCTGAAATAGGTATATATATTTCGAGATGTTTGCAGCTTTAGAGTTTCACACCCTGTTTTTTTTGTTTTAGCGCTTGTTCTTTTCGTGTGCATAGGTGCTAAACTGAGGTGGGATCCTTCTGAGACAATTAGCATAGAGAGTTTGCCTGCATTATCCCCAGAAGTTGAGCAGGTGCCCAGGCTAGTTTATGAGGAAGTGGCGGAGGGTCTCGTTCACAACGCCAAATCGCTATGGACCTGTAGGCGTTCCGTCGAGCAGTTGTGGTTCCAAATTCAGACAAAGGAGAAGGAGGTTTCCGAATTGTCAGTTGAGCATGACGATCTCAAGGCTCAGTATGAGTTCATCTCTGCTAAACTAAGTGGTGATCGCTCTTGGCGGACCTCCGAGGTCACGTATACCAGGTATTGGAATTTGCTCAATCGTCATGCATCACTGACACGGAGACTAGCAAAGCGTAACGCTCAAATAGACCTACTAAACCTCAAGTGTCAAGATTGGAAAGCTTTCACTTCCAAGGTACGCAAATGGGATCAGGATGAAAAGAACCACAAACATCATTATAAGAAATCGTTGAAAGAAGTGTCCATTGAAAAGCGTCAACTGGAAATGTTTGTGGAGGGCCTGGGTCTGCGCTCTACTTTTGATACCTTTGCTCAAAACACAACTGTTGAGATGGAATCGCCTACAAGGGTGATTAAAATCGCTTCTGGGGAGGTGTCTGTGGGTGAGTTCCCTTTAAAATGTCCTACTTGGTCAGCCGTTGACAAGGGGAAGGCCTTGGCAGATGTCGACCTAGGCCTCGATGGGACCGACTGGACCAGTGTCTCAGAAGAGGAAATCTTTCATCGGCTGGAATTCGGCTTGGGGTGATCTCCTGCGGTAAGCATTTTTTTATTATGAACTTCATTCGTTGCACATTGTTTAAAATTTTATCTTTCTCTTGTTCTTACGTTGATTGTCTCTTTTTGCATTTTTAGGATGAAGGTGGTGACGATGTCTACGAAGTTGGTCCCAGTGAAGCGGGGGCCCCTGACGCCAGCGGGTCTAAAGGGGACGACCCTCCCATCCCAGATGTTTAGTTTTTGTTTGTTTTTCGTTTTTTGACTCAGATTTATACGGGAATTGTAAATTGAGATGAATGAAACCAGTTAACTCTTGTACTTGTACATCATTTCATATATAAAATTTTTTTTGTTGATTTTGAGCTTAATTGCAAACATGACATGATAATGTAAAATGTTTTGGTTCGTTTTTTGTGGTTTAAGTGTAATGCGCAGATGTAATTATAAGTCGGAGTATAACGAAAAACAAAAGAGGAAAACAAAATATAAGCGGATGATCTAGTTTAACGCCATTTTAGGCTAGATTTGTACTATTTTAAGGCCATTTCGGGCCAGATTTGTACTAGTTTAAGGTTGTTTCGGGCCCCAGCGTAAGTAAGGAACGTTTCGAATGACATGGGTGGGTTTCTCGGTTGACCGACCATTTCTGATCGTGGCTAGTTTTATGTCGTTGCGGACATGGTAGTTTAATGTCATTTCGGATAGTTGTTTTTTATTATTCATTGGTTTAGTAATTTTTTGATTTTTTGCATTTTTACGTTGGGAGCAGAGTTAGCGGGTATGATTATGTATTCGGCATCCCTTTCACTGATCACGTTGAAGGGTAATTCAGCCCAAGGGATGTCTGATGGAATTATTTCTGCGTTGGTGTTTTCTTGTGCTTCAGCGTGTATCATGATTTTTGTGTCAGTTGTGGTCTCTAAGTGAGGTTGCGTATGTACAATGTCAGGCCCGGGTAGTTCTGTTTTGGGTGGTTTTTCTTCTGTGTTTAAAGGATTATCGCTTGTTGGTTGTTGTTCATTTATGTCATGCTGTCTAGGCTCTTCGAGCTTGACCTTTGAGCCTTGGTCTATGTTTATGTATGATGAGATGATGGGTGTAGCAGCCTCCCTGTGTATGATGATTTCACCACCTTCATAAGGTAGATGAATTTCCTGGTGTATAGGGGATGAGACTACTTTCAGTTAGGCTAACCAGGGCCTTCCTAATATTAGGTTGAATCCTGGCATCTCATCGATTACTACGAAGTCAGCGGATGTGGGGAACTGGTCCCCTGCTATGAAGTCTAAGGTCACGGTGCCTTTAACTATCACGCATGACCCGCTGAATGATTTCAAGCATGTGGTGGCAGTTGGCCTGATTAGCTCTGTGAGCCCTAGTTGTTCGATGATGGGATATGGAACTACGTTTTTGGAAGCTCCGTCATCCACATGGACCCTATGTATCTTGAATTAGTTTACTCTTATTGTTATAAACATAGGGGCTGTTGTTATCTCTCCCGTTTCCTCATCCAACTTAATGTTATCGTTGTTGAACCTTAATGGTTTGGAAGTTGATCCTTGAGGTGAGTACATCACCGCATGAATTGATGGTTCATTTGGAGGCAAGTCCTCTCTTACTGGGATAGATGTTAACATGCGTACAAAAGCTTCATGATGTGTTTGGGATGTTAAAACTAAGTCATACAAGCTTAGCTAAGTATTCTTTTGGTTGAGCGCTTATGTGACCTGTGTTAGGGCTGTTGCTAGGTCTCTACTATTGGGTGCGTGTTTATCGGCAGTGACTTGGTCCATTGGGCCCAACAGTTTTATTTCGTGCATCATTGGTTTATCGTTTTTGTTGGTTCGGGCGTGTCAAGTTTTCTAGACGATTCACCCTCATGACCTGTGTTTGGTTTGTGGTTAGGTTGTGTCATGGGTATCGCATTTAATGGGGTAGGTTTAGGAGGTCCTAAGGCTAGCCGTTGACGCTCCTTTTCCAAGCGTTCACGTGTGAGCCTATCTGCTAAACGTTCTCGTGTGTGACACAGGGGCGCGGTTGGTTTTGAGGCCTCAGGTTGCCTTGGGATTCGTACTATGTATGGAGTCGAATGGGGTTGCGGTTGGACAGTCACCTGCGGTTGGGTACCAGACTCATTAGGCACCTTGATGACATAGGGGCTTGGTTTATTTTGTGTCTGGGAATTAGAGGATTGGAGATCACTAGGACGTTCGAGTGTCCTAACGACGTATGGGGTTGGTTTAGGCGGAGGTTGGACCTCCGCTGTTGCAACTGCGGGTGGCACTTGGACTACGTAAGGGGCAGGCCGAGTAGGAGGGGTTGGTAGATTTGAGGTAGTAACAACAGGAGGTACGCACACCACATAGGGTTTTTTGCAGGTCGGGGTGTCAGAAGCTGCCACGGCAGGGGGCACTCGGATGACATATGGCTGATGTGGTGAACATGATGACTGAGGCATGGATGTTGATGCAGTGGGAGGAATACGTACTACAAATGGCATGTTAGGCGTTTGTTGTTCATGGTCAGAGTAGACGGTGTTAATGCTAGGTGCTTCAGGTTCATTATCTAGGTAGATTGTGTTAATAATGTATGGCGCCTCTTTGGTATTTAGTAGATCTTTATACACACCCATGGCCTGGTTTTGGGGTTGGACCGGGTTGGCCTCATCAAAAGTGATTTGGCCTCCGTCGATCATTCGTTGTATATATTGTTTCAGGGTGAAACAGTAATCTGTGCCATGCCCGTTGCGTTGGTGATAGTCGCAGAAACGATCCATCCTAAAACCTTTTGGTACTGGGGGTTCATTCGGCGTTGCTAAGCTTGGGTTCTGAACCAATTGACAAAATTGATCATGTCTTTGGATCGTTTCCGGGGACAACTGTTTATGTTTCATTAATCCAGCCCTCAGGAGTTGATCGAATAGCTGGGATGGCTTCATAGGCAATGGCGTATATTGGGAGGGTTCTTTCTTTTCAAAGTTTCTCGTACAGTTTGGTATTGGATTCTGCGATGAGGAGGATTCTGGTGCAGTCGTGGGAGTAGGTTTAGTATAATTAGTAGGGGCCACCGACGGTTTGTTTTGTTGTACCACATTTTCTTGTTGCATTTCTGCTATTGCCACTATAGTTGTTTTAGCCTTTTCTTTATCTTTCTTACTGTGTTGATTTTTAAAGGCTAAATACGAAGGATCATGGCTATTTTGGGCCACCTCCTCTATATTTTTAATCTATACAAAGGCTTGATTAAGGTTACGCGCATTGAGGTAATATAACTTGGATTTGAAAAAGTTGTTAACAGCCCCCTTTAGAATGGTGAGCAGATATGTCTGTGGGATTGGCTCATGAAGCTCATTGAGAGCAGCGCTCCACCTCTGGATGAATTTTTGTATGGGTTCTAAAGGCACTTGTTTGATCTATATAAGGCTGTCAAGTGTCGCTTCAGGTTTCAAGTTATACTTGAACCTGGTAACAAATTGATGTAACAACTCTTCCAAGCAAAATATCGAGTTTCTTGGCAAGGCCCGATACCAATTAAGTGCTCTCCCTACAAGGGACATAGGGAACACTCGCAAAATGGCATGTGGCCATGCCTGAAGCAATGCACACTTTAGTCTAAATGTTATAAGGTGAGCATTGGGGTCCGTCTCCCCGTTATATTTAGTTAGCGTAGGCAATGATACACCTTTGGGTAAGGTTAGGGATGGAATGGAAGAGTTGATGGGGTCATCGTGGTAAAAGTCCACTACCTTCAATTCTTCGTCGGCAGCTATTTTGAGGCATTTGACCTCGTCAGTTAGTTCCTGCGTTAGTTTTTTAGCATCTACCCAGTCTTGAGCGCTAGGTGAGGTGGCAACTTGGGGATGTGGTGCTGTGTATAGACTAGATTCTTGAATAGTAGGTTGGAAGACTGAAAACTGTGTAGTTGGCGGTTGTACTTGTGGAATGTTTATAGCAGGTGGCATTGGAGGTGACACATTATGGGCAAGGGGTTGCTGTTGTTGTGGTTATGTTTGGGGGATGTTGGCCAGTGGAATTGTGTGAGGTGGCATGTTCTAGTGAAGGGGTTGATGTGGTTGAGCACCCATCGCTGCCCATTGCCCAGTCATGTTTTGTGTAGGAATCCCCTGAACTTGTTGGGTTACAGTGGTAAAAGGGGCTCCGTGAGTTTGGACCTAGGGGATATAATGGGTAGATGTAGATGCCAGTATCACATGCGGCATCTCGATCACGTGAGGCAGGAAGGTTGCCCCTACATTATTTTGAGGGGGTTGCATTTGTAAGAATGGGGGTGTCGTAGCTGCAGGCGGAATTGCGAGGGGAAGCGTGTTGACTTGAGCGTCGGTTGGTGGAGGAATGGGGATGAGTGCGCCTGCGTCTTGTTGAGGCACATGCGCTTGCGTGATGTTCAATGGCTGGAGGGATGAAGTTTCATCCGTGAACGGGTGAAACAGTGGATTTATATAAGTTTGTGGGCTAAGGGTGTGGTACGAGTCTTCATGTTCAGATTGGGCAGCAAACTCATCCTCCTCTTCTGGTTAAGGGTTTACTACAAGCTGATCTAGCGACTGGCTCCTTTGCAAGAGGAGTTGTGTGATGAGCTCAAAGTAAGGCTCTGGAACAGGGATGATATCGTACAAGGAAGGAATGAACTCTTACCCTCCCTTGTAGAAAAGTTCGTATTTCCTTTTAACTTCTATTTCGGCTCGGTCTACAGCTAAGCCGGCTTGTATTTTCAGGCATATGAAGTTGTACTGGTCTTGACTTATGATGTTAGATGATGGGTTCCTCCCTTGCAACCTAAGGGATCGGTAAGGCCCCACTATGGGTTGTGCCGCGGGCTGTTGGACCGTGGGCTGTTGGACAGCCATGGTGCCTACAATGTCGGTGACTTGGGTGGTTGTAGCGGTGGTGTTTACGGTGTTCATGATGAGCAGTTGAGAATATGACACAGTGAAGGGATATGAAATTAGTGTACTTAGTGCAGCGTAAACCTACGTTCGTGGCGTACAATGTATACACTGGGTCTCAACGTATAGGCTTCAGCGTAGACAGCGTAGAAAACATATAGGTATATAGCGTATAGTGTTAGCGTAGAGAATCTACGACGTAAAGCGTACAACGTATACACAGAGCAGGGTATACAGTGTCAGCGTACAGCGTAAACAGAGTTACGGCGTTCAAAGTGTAGCGTACATGGACGGTAGTGTAAACGAGTTTAGCGCGTAGCGTAGACAAAGTCAGCGTACAGCGTAGATGGGATCTATGGCGTAGAGAGTGTAGCCTAAATTTAGCAGTTGCGTATATGTCAGTAGCGTAAGCAGGGTCTTGTGTGCAGCGTAGGCATAGTCCGCAACCTAAAACGTGCAACGTATATGTCAACAGCGTAAACAGAGTTCTATGTGCAGCGTAGACAAAGTCTACAACGTAAAGTGTGCAAGGTCAGCATATAGCATAGACGGGGTCTACAGCGTATAGCGGATAGCGTATGTTTAGCAGCGTAGACGCTGGGGATTTTACAGACAGATTCGGCGTATGGTTAGTAGCGTAAACGCTGAGAGACTTGCAGATGGTAAGTTTTAAATGGAGTAAGTTTTAAACGGAGCAGCGTAGACACTGGATAGTTTACGGACAGTAAGTTTTAAACTGAGCAGCGTAAATGCTGGGAGGTTTGCAGACAGGGTTGGCGTATACTTGACAGCGTATACGCTGGGAGTTTCTAAAGCATAGTGAGTTTAAGGTAGAGGCCCTCCTTCTAGAGCCAATTTCTATACTGTCCGAAATCGTCGATCTCCGGCTGGAAGGAAACAGAGACCGTGGGACTATCGGATACGTATAGAAGATCCTACCTTTGCCTGAGGGTGAGCTAGAATGAACAAAGGCAGAGTACCTTGGATGGTCCGCACGCGGATCAAGCAAGGATTTCCCCAAACGTACACCGAGGTGCTATATGCTGGGTTATACGTGAACGGCGTAATAGGCGTAAAACAGAGCGTAAACAACGTAATTGATGCGAACAGAGCGTAAATGTAAAAGAGCGTAAACAGAATACATGCAGCAATTAATGCAAACTGTAACAGATTTTAGGAAGAAAATGTAACAATGGCATTTCAAAGTGAGAGTTACAATGCACCGGTCTAACGTAGTTGTGGCTTTAACACAAGGCGAACGAATAGCCCCGGTGGATGCAGGGATGATTGTGGGCTAGTTCACACTGTAGGCATAGCATAGAGGCTGTATGCTCAGCGTACAGGGTTGTCTAGCATACAAGGTTCTCTGCTCTCGTTCTCAGTGTCTCTTCTCTTTGGTTTTCTCCAAAATTTGCCAACTGTCTTAATCTCGTGGAAAATTGGGGCTTTTATACAGGTTTTGACGTTAGACTCGGGTTGGGTGACACATGGTGCGTTGACCGGGTGCAAAAGAATGAAATTTACAAGTGTACAGTATATTACATTTGCTGAGTGTATACGCTATATCAAGTGGGTGTAGACTCTGGGCATATACGTTGGATGTACTGGGCGTATACGCTTGATGTGCTGAGCGTATACGCTGGATGTGTATGGGCGTATACGCTGTGGATGCTGAGCGTATACGCTGGAGTGTATACGCTGAAGGATGCTGATCGTATACGCAGGGGCATATACGCTGATGGTTGCTGCCTTATACCAAGTTTTGTTCTGCAGTGCTGTTTCCATGCCGTCTTCAGGGATTGCATGCCGGGCGTATGCATCAATCGTACAAGCTAAACATACTTGTGAGGTGTGTATGCTGGTCGTGTACGCTGTTAACATCGTGCATATACGCTATGAGCTTGAGCGTATACGCTGGACGTATACGCTGATGGTTGCTGCCTTGTACCAAGTTTTGTTTTGCAGTGCTGTTTCCATGCCGTCTTCAGGGATTGCATGCCGGGCGTATGCATCAATCGTACAAGCTAAACGTACTTGTGAGGTGTGTATGCTGGTCGTGTACGCTGTTAACATCGTGCATATACGCTGTGAGCTTGAGCGTATACGCTGGACGTATACGCTGATGGTTGCTGCCTTGTACCAAGTTTTGTTTTGCAGTGCTGTTTCCATGCCGTCTTCAGGGATTGCATGCCGGGCGTATGCATCAATCGTACAAGCTAAACGTACTTGTGAGGTGTGTATGCTGGTCGTGTACGCTGTTAACATCGTGCATATACGCTGTGAGCTTGAGCGTATACGCTGGACGTATACGCTGATGGTTGCTGCCTTGTACCAAGTTTTGTTTTGCAGTGCTGTTTCCATGCCGTCTTCAGGGATTGCATGCCGGGCGTATGCATCAATCGTACAAGCTAAACGTACTTGTGAGGTGTGTATGCTGGTCGTGTACGCTGTTAACATCGTGCATATACGCTGTGAGCTTGAGCGTATACGCTGGACGTATACGCTGTGAATGCAAACTTTGAGATACATTGGGCGTATACGCTGAGAATGTAGACTTGGGCGTATACGCTAGGCGTATACGCTGAGAATGCATACTTAGTGAAAATTAATCATCTGATCTTCGAAGTTACCATGTTTGGTACCAGACGTAGCCGTGGTCGTCTGTGAGTCCTAGGGACCTGCTTCTTGTTGAAAAAGTACTAAGCTCAAAATTTTGTGGTGTTTTAAGAACCAATCTCCAAGTGACCATGATCCTCAAGGGGATGGTGGGTTATGAAGCAAAGCTGGAGAAGATGATCGTGACCATCACCAAGGTAGATGGGGGGATTGATGTCAAAGTGGTGGTGATGCCTCTTCTTCTTCTCTGTCCTTCCCCTCTCCTTCACCTTCCTCCAGCTCAAGTTCTAAGCGTCACAAGGGAAGGTTGGAGAGAAAGGATAGTGGTAAGTAGGTTTGAGAGGGGAAACGTGAGGGAGCATGCGACCAATCACGTGGCCCTCGCCAACATGAAAGAAGGGGTAGTAGAAATCATCGCAAACATCATAGTCCCAAACAGGACTATTATTCAGATGAGCCGTTGTTAGCTACTTGAAGCATGCTCCACATTGCAGAGGCAGTTCATATCCCAAGTAGGCACATGAAGGATAGTTGGATCAAGCGTGTTGACATGAACAACATCTCCAGAGTTGAAGGGGGATACAATTGTGATCTGTAGACCCACTTGTAAGCATTCCATGATGCCTGCACCCTGCAAAATATTGATAACAATTGGCAACGGTTGAAGCTCTTTCCCCGAACATTCATCAAAGAAGTCGAAAGTTGGTATCAGTCCTTAGAGCCAGAATCAGTCAGAAGATTGAGTACGATTCTTGAAATATTTAATGAAAAATATCAAACGTACTCTAGAGTGCCAAATTTGAAAAGGCAGATCCAAGGTTGGAAACAAGGGAATCATGAACCCTTGGATGTTGCCATGAGCAGGTATTACTCATTGTTGCATCGGTGCCCTGGTCATGGTTATTCTCAGTGGGCACAGCTTCGCCACATAATTGATGGGCTCCATTTTGAAACGAGAAAGATCCTTGATGTCTATGCCAGGGGACGGCTGTCAGAGCTAAGGGCCCATCAGTTGCAGTGCCTCATTGATCAGGTGGCTAAAGAGGAAGGAGAACTCAGAAAAAAGGAGAGTGTTGAAGAATTCAACCGGGACCCTTCCCTTAGAAAAAGGGGGATCCGATTTTGTGATGAGGACGAAGAGTCACCACTGGAAGCAGCGGTGAATCGGAAGACTTTGCCGTTACAAAAGTTTGCATCTGAAATATCGGCAAAGGTGGATAAAATATGGGACTCTTTAGATGAAAGGTTCCAAAGTGTATTAAAAATTTCAGAAGATCCAAAGAACAGGGTAGTGACCATGATCGGTGTGGGAAGAAGGGAGCTGAACATACCCAACATAAAGGTAAGGGAAAAGTTGCTGCAGTTGAGCAAGTTGTAGACTCTGACATCGAGGAGGATGATGGATGTGGCATATGCCAATATGAACATCCCAAGGGATGTCTTGTGGTGTCTCACCTACAAGAGTCTGGGATCTATGCCTTGAACCCTCGTTTGGCGTAGAGGCAAATGCCCCGAAGGTTGCCTTATCCACAAGGTAACCCCTGGAGATTCCACCAGTAGCAGCAAGGATACTATCCAAGTGAAATTCCTCCGCAACTATATGAGTATTTCCAAAAGTGGTAGCAACCACAAGCATGGGGGATGCCACCTCCAAGGCAGCAGTATCCTTATAAGCAACTAGATCCTTACGGGTACTATGTTTAGCAGCTCGTCTCTCCAAAAGAGTCTTCCAGTCATGCAGCCTTTCCCAGTTACTACCACCCCCCTAAATATTTCAGACATCCATCTCCATCACCCAGGGGAAAAATCCACATCACTTCTACCCTCCGTCACCTTCTTCTGCCACTCCTCCACATCATCCCTCTCCATTGCCACCTGCTCCATCCATGCAGGGAGAAATACCACCACAGCCACAACAACGAAACGCTATGAGGGTTGTTAACTTACAACTAACATCTAGGCTGAGTGGACCGAAACCCAAGCCACGCAAACGTTCCTTCTTCCAGCCCAATGATCCGAATACACCCTCACCTATGCCTGTGGCCAATGCCTTAAAACCTACCAATGCTTCTACCATCATACAGCCTGAGCAGTTCTCCACTCCGCCACAATCCAACGTCCAGATAGTCATGCTTACACATGCCATGACCGATTGGATCAAAGTTGGGTCTCTTCCCCAGAAATTGACAAATCCGGGAAGCCCCCTAATCTATCTTCAAGTGGCAGGGAACGAGTCATGCAAAGCTTTTCTAGACTCAGGGTTAGGGGTTAATCTAATCTCTCATGATATGTACAAGAACTGGAACCTACCCCCACTAAAGAAAAGCAACATCTAGCTCAAGCTAGTAGATCAGTCCATCACCGTTCCTTTGGGTTTGGTGGAGGACATTGTGATCACCGTCTGTGGGTGGTCCTACCCTGCTGACTTCCTGGTCATCTGTGTTGAAAACTATAAGGGGAACTTCCCAATCATCATGAGAAGAGCCTGGCTAAGCATGGTGGATGCATGATTAGGACTCCAAGATCTGTCCCTGAAAATTTTACAGGAAAATCCTTTCGAGAAGATTGAGAAGAAAAGAGTTGCATGCATCGCGTGTAGTGACTCAGGGTGCAACTGTGTGCAGCAACTATGGTCCGTTAAGCGGACATCCATTCAAGCATGTAGTCGGTGTACCAAGGAATCACAAATTCAACAGTGCCTGTACGCAGCAGCCACTACCCAAGAGGGCACCTAGTGGCTGACAGCTAATCCTACTAGCAGCATAATCTGCATGGAATCGTCTGAGGGGCTAGTGCAAGGCTATATTGACAGCATGGATGTGATGGAGGATATTCATCAACAAACGTCCATCGTTGATGACTTTGATGACTTGGGAAAGCTAGAGATCCCTGAGCGCTTCAAGAAAGAGCCCCTTGAACTAAAATCCCTACCAGCTCATTTAGAGTATGCATTTTTGCAAAATGGAAAGCTAGTAATTATCAACGCTGCCCTTGCTCCTGAACAGAAAAAGAAGTTGCTAGTGATGATAAACAAATGGGTTGCTGCATTCGCGTGGTCTGATTCTGAGCTAGCTGGAATTGATATCAGGATCTGCTAGCACTAGGTCTACCTTGACCCTTCCATGAAGCCACGACGACAACCAAAAAGATGGTTGAATCCCAAGTTGAAGCAAGTAGTAAAAGAAGAAATTGAACAACTGCTTAAGGCGGGATTCATCTATTCATTCGTCAATAGCGAATGGGTTAGCCCACTCGTTATCATACCCAAGAAAGATGGCAAGTGGAGAGTCTGTATCGATTTCTGATTGCTCAATATAGCAACTTTCAAGGACCACTTCCTGCTCCCATTTGTGGACCAGGTGTTGGACACAATCGCAGGACACCAGTATTACAGCTTTTTGGATGGTTATAGTGGTTATAACTAGATTCAAATCGCACTAGAGGACCAGGCCAAAACTACTTTCACGAGTCCATGGGGGAATTTTGCATATAAGAAGATACCCTTTGGCCTGTGCAATGCGCTTGCAACGTTTCAAAGCCTTGTCCTGAGCATCTTCTAGCAAAAAATCGGTAATGGTGTAGAAGTCTTCATGGATGACTTCTCCACCTGGTACCACATTCGAGCAAGCATTAGACCACCTAGAGCAAGCTCTAAAGAGGTGTGTAGACACCAATTTGCAGCTCAATTGGCAAAAGAGCCATCTGATGGTCCAAGAAGACATAGTGTTGGGGCATCTCATTTCATCAACAGGGATCAGCGTGGACCCTGAAAAGATCAGGATCATCCAAGGAATTACCCGCCAACCAAGTATTGTCAAAGATATGCGATCATTCCTTGGGCACACTGGTTACTACCAGCGCTTCATTGAACACTTCTCGAAGATAGCCTGACTGTTGGTAGAGCTTACAAAGAAGGATGCTTTGTTTGTCTGAACCAAGGAATGCAAGTCCGCATTTCAAGAGCTAAAGCAGAAACTCATAGAAGCTCCGGTTCTATAGGCACCTGATTGGTCCAAACCTTTCTATATTATGACGGATGCCTCCAACTATGCTTTGGGAGCCGTGCTTACATAGTGTGATGATCAGAAATGTCCGTATTATATCCACTGTGCAAGCCGTAGCATTGTGGGTGCACAACTAAACTACACCACCATTGAGAAAGAATTGATGGATGTGGTGTTCGCATTGGATAAATTCTGGCACTATGTGCTCGAATACAAGGTGTTTGTGCACACAGACCACAGTGCTATCCGATTTCTGATAAAAAAACCAATGGTAAGCCCCTGCATAATCCGGTGGCTAGTGATTCTTCAAGAGTTTGATCTAACCATGGTAGACAGAAAGGGGTCCGAGAATGTGGTCGCTGATCATTTGTCTCAGTTACGATGGGATAACGTAGAAGAGGAGGAGCCTTTATCCAACCAGTTTCCAGATGAACTCCTCTTCACAGGCACCATTGATCCTCAAGCACCCAAGGAATCTCCTTACTTCAACCACATCCTTACCTACCTTACAACACAAGAGCTGCCAAAAGAATGGAACCATCGGGAAAAACAGCTATTTCTCCATAAGGCCAAGCATTTCATGGAAATCAACGGCCACCTCTACAAGGTGTGCGCAGACGGCTTGGTCCGATGGTGTGCCCCTGATGTTGATAAACTGTGCATCCTCCAAGATGCTCACGAGGGCCCATGTGAGGGCCACTATGCTGGATGCAAAACGGCCATTAAAATCCTGCTTGCAGGGTATTATTGACCTACACTCTTCAGGGACACACAATGGTTCGCCCGCTCTTGTGAACGATGCCAACGAGATGGTGGGATGTCGGCACAGTTGGAGGGACCTCAATAGTGGATTCAACCACTAGAGCCCTTTGACATCTGGGGTATCGACTTCATGGGGCCCATCACCCCCTTATCAAATGAAAAGATGTATATCATCGTGGCGGTGGACTACTGTACAAAGTGGGTAGAAGCGGCAACTGTCATCAACTATTATTCCAACATCGCCACATGATTTATTCAACAACAAATCGTTACCAGGTTTGGAGTTCCTCGTGCACTCATTTCTAATAATGGGATGCACTTCACGGGGGTTACTTTTCGTAAACTCATGCAATGCTTAGGGGTAACACACAAATTTACAACACCTTATCACCCCCAAGCCAATGGGCATGTTGAAGTCACAAATAGGAAAATTACCAAGATCCTTACACAAAAAATTAGCAAATACAGGAAGGAATGGAGTACCAAGCTTAACAATGCCCTATGGGCCTATCGCTCCACCTGGAAACTTCCTGTAGGGTACTCTCCCTATGAGTTAGTGTACGGTAAGTTGCCAACACTTCCAATCCAAGTAGAACTCCAGACACTATCCACCGCCTATGACCTCGACCTTAACCTACCCCTAGCACAACGAGAACAATTAATCAACTTAAGTGTGCTTGATGAGAACCGATTAGTAGCCCTATTTTCCAATGAAACCCACAAGGCCTACAACAAAAAAAGACATGATCTTAAGATTTGGAAGGTCACATTTCGGTGTGGAGACAAGGTATTATATTGGAATCCCTCACATTTATCCCAACCAATGAAGTTTCAGATGCTATGGGAGGGACCTTATATTATCTCCGAAACCTTTCCATCCAAGGCCTTGCTAATTCACAAACCTGGGGATCCCACCAGAACACAGTTGGTCAACTGCCAACAACTCAAACCTCTTCGTGAGTTTCAGGCAGCCAGTGTCACAACCTCATCATTAGCTGGTCATTCACACTCCATCTTTTGTGTCTCCTCCTTTCCACTCAGTTGTGGGGGAGACCCTCATTCCTACTGATCCATTTCACTGCACCCCTCACCATTTTATCATTTTTTTACACTTTTTTGTTTTCTATTTTTTGTTTTCCTCTTCTTTGTTTTCTACCCTTTTTGTTTTCCATTTTTTTGTTTTACGATTTTTTGTTTTACACTTCTTTATTTTCCATGTTTGTGCTCTTTTTTTTTACTTTTTTTTGTCCTCCTATTGTTTGGCGTGGTCGATTTTTGTTACGATGGGTACTGAAATAGTCTTCCTAGTTTTTTGGTTCCCGCCTTTGCATGGTTGTCCTTGGTTTTATGACGTTCCACTTCATACACTCGGCAGTGAGTCCATGTCATCCACCCATTCACCATCTCATGGTTTTCCTTGTGTCATGCACATGCAACCCCTTCAATTAAAAATGTTTTAATGAATATGTGACTTGTGTAGTTCCATGACTGCAAGATGATCCACTAGTTTGAATAGAGTGTGACTTCAAGGGGAATGCTTTATTCGTTGTTCTGTTCTGTTCCTTGGGTTGCTTGTGTGTCCATACAGATTTCCTCCCACTCCATGTCTCTCTCCATAGAATTTTTTGGGCTATTCGACCTTGCATGGTGTGGTCCTCATTCAAGATAAAAAATTCAAAAATAAAAAAAAAAGAAAAAGAAAAAAAATAAACAAAAACAAATAAAATAAATTGAGGATTCAAAGCACACCCCTTGGTCGGATGCATGCACACATGCATGGGTCTTTGCATGGTGTAGTTCCCCCGCATAGAAAGAAAAAAGAAAAAACATATCGCGGTGGGAATTCAAAGCACACCCCTTAGACCACCTCTCGCGGGCCACCCACATTTGTTATGGGACTTCCTTGGTCTCCTCTAACTTTGTCATGTTTCACTTCCCTCTTTTCACTCTTCTTGGAGTGGTGGTTCTGTGTGGTCATTCCTATTTCCTTGGGGGATGGTTGGGACTTCATCTATAGCTGCGAGGTCACTGGTCGCGGATGGTTTTGGGTTTGATTTCAGGAAGGTTTTACCAGGTCACTTAACCATGCTTACACGTGGGGTTTCATGTGGCTGACACTCAGACTTTCCATGTTCTCCTCTCCTTTTATTCCCGCTTCTCTTCGTACTCATCTCACTGCCCTTTTTATGTTGTGTGTTCGTTGTGTTTCCTGTTGGTCTCTCATGCCTTGGTGGGTTTCTCTTGGTTTGGTATCTTCACTTGTAACACCATTTATCGGCTCCTAGGCCCATGGACCCTAGTGTCGAGGGTATGCAGGGGCTATACGGCTGTTGCCTGCTATGGGGAGGACCCACCTGCATATTCTTGGTTTTGCTTGTTAAGTTTCCACTTCTTTAGATTTCTTTTTTTATTATTTCAATGTCCCATCGTTCGATTTCATCCTCACTTGAGTTCTTTTTTACCCATGTTCTCCAATTTTGTTTTGTTTTCACGCTTAATTCCATTCCTCTTGTCTTTAGCCATGATCGAGCCTTTTTTGCGCTTCAATCACCTTAATTTGGATTTTTAAATTTTTCATTTTGGGTTTTTTTTAGGTTGGTCAACGCTGGTCCATGGGTGAACAATGCTAGGTATACGGGGCCCCGTATATGCAGCCACTGCGTATACGCAGCCCCGTTGATGCAGTGCCCAACCCCTATAAATACCCCATCGCACTTTGTATTTTTTATCATTTGGAGTCCAAATGAAGGGGAATTTTTATCGTTTTTTCTACTTAACCCTTCCCAATGCACCTACATTCTATCATGTGTCTGCATCAACCTGTCCTTTCCCTTTTATGCAACTCAGAGGTATGCACTTAGTCGTGGGGGGGGGGGGGGGGGGGGC
>MNCI01001533.1:264372-418045 GCA_015680685.1 Gnetum montanum
ATTAATAAATTAATTAGTTGTTAATTACAAAACCTTTAGCCCTAACCCCTAACTTAACACTCCACGAGACTTAACAGTGTGCCTATGCCATTAACATAACTTGGTCAAGCTGAAAAAGGTATATACAGACCATTTTAGGCTACTTTTGAACAGTCTAATGGATGGTTATGTTTGTTTTCAGATGGCACCCAAGGGATGAAGAATCGTCACAACCAAGGGACAAGCGTCCACATACGGGTAGGGGAGGAGGAGTGCAACCACCAGAGTATGCAGAGGGTTCTCATGCAACTAGACCCTTCCACAAACGACCTAACGTGGAATCTGTCCACCAGATTCTTGAAGAGGAGATTCCCAGTGTGCAATCGCTAGGGAACGAGACTCCTAGGATAGCACCGCAGCTTGAGGTCACACTGACCCAAGCATGCCTTGATGTTATCACACCACGTGAGGTGCAACAGACGGTCCTCCAAGAGTTAAATTTTGGACCATTCCTCGAGAACGCTCCAGAAAATGTGACTTTAATTGCAGAGCTCTTTGATGTGGCCAATCATCACAATCAGCGGTGAATGGTACTTAGGAGAAACATATCTCTTTTGGACAAATCGACAGCTAGGGTCAAGAGTAAGAATCAAGGACATATATGTCTCTTACTCTTCAGAGGCAATAGCGCAAGCTCTGGCATTTCCCGAAACTGGGGCAGATGTGGTGGAAATTCCTAAGTAGGCGGATCTAGGGGTAAAGGTGCAATGGATCCAACGGTGCTAGGGGTAGAGTGCAAGGATTTCAGCTTCTTGACCACGGCGAAGAGAGTCTATTCAAAGGTAGCTTCTTACCATTTGAATCCAACGGTAAGACCCAGCAAAATCACTACCTTCTTCGCTCGTGTGTGTGCTGCCTTGAGTGGGAAATTTCCCATGAGTCTTCCATAGCTATTATTTTTGGAAATTGAAAAGAGGTTCGCAGAGAATGAACATGGAAGATGTGCTCTCCCTTTTCCTTACCTAATCTAAAAGCTATGCAAACAAGCAGGGATAGCACGGTAGTCTAATGATATCATCCAACGCACCCCAATTACCTCGTGGCAAGAAATGATGAAAGACAAAATGCCTGCCGCCACACAGATAGAGGAAGAGCAACAACCACCTCCACCACCTGTGCAAACAATGCAGCCAAGCTCGCAAAAAACAGCAACATACATCCGCGAGATCCGGGAAATGCTCTTGAATCAGCGAGAGCAATCTGGCAAAACTGGTGGAGGATATGATCCTTTAGTTTATCACCCTGCCATGAGTCACCTGGAAAAAGTGGCATAATCAGTTAGCTTGCGTGAAAGGGTATGGTCGATATTTTCCACCGCCCGAGCACCCATTCCAACCAGAACAAATCCGAGCATCCGAGATGTATCAACTGCAACCTAACAGTTATTCCCTAAAATCTTAGGGAATGCTGCTACCTTCTCGGTATGCTTAGAAGATGGTGAGGGGGTGATGGTCCTGGTGATGCAAAACTAGGGATAAGAAGTTGTGGCCGTAGTGGTTGCTAATACCATTGCTACCACTCTCAATGCACCGGCAACACCTGTACCAGACATCCATGGACTACAAGATGTACAGATGTCTGTTGGAACTTCATGTAGCAAGATGGATGCAACCCAACATGAAGAAATGTTGGACCGACTAGTAGGAACCGGGCAACCGCTTCCAGATGTCTTCAATCTTCTAGACAACATCACTGCAACCCAGTCGAAGTTGTTATTGGCAAGGGGCAAAAGCTTTGTTTTGGAAGGGCAACTGGAGACTGCTCAAGCTGCTTGTCAACACTTGACAATGGATATTGACCAATTAAGGGCCCATCTTGCTGGTCTGGCAATGCTTGACCGTGAAATCACCAAAGATGAAGCTTTCCAATAGCTTCAGCTTAAACTTTAGGTTGTTGAGGATGAAAGGGAGATGATGATCCTAGATGAGGCCATAGCAGACGCTCGAGTGTATCATTTAGAGAAAGACTTGGCCGAGGTTCACCAGGAGAACGTGCAGCTGACCGCCGAAGTTCATCGCTTGCGCAATGTTGGTACAAAGAACGAGCACATGAAATATTTCATCCACCACCAACAGGAGGAGCTAGCTAGGGTGAACATAGATATAAGAAGGTTGGCTACTGAGAATCAGAATCTGTCAATGGAGGAAGTTCAGGCATTGTGACAGAAGTCTGCAATCGAAATTGCTGCTTGGAAGAACGAGGCCCTAAAGTTTGAAAGAGTCAAAAATACTTACATGAACCAAGTGGGATTGCAAAAAGAGATGAATGAGAAGCACATTCAAGTCGCTAAGGCCCAGATGAACCGAATGCTCCAGCAGCTCCGAGAAGGAGGCAATGTATGGCCATCCATCTTCGATGGATTGAACTCCTACAACAAAGTGGAAATCCACCTAAAGGAGCTGCAAATTAAAGAAATGATAGAATACATGGAGTTAGCCAACCTTTGGTATGCAAACCTGGCTATGCTCACAGCTGGGAGGCCGTAGTCAGAGCTAGAGAAACAAGTGGTTGCCTCGTATTCTCTATACGAGGGTGAGTTCTAGGCACATAAGGAAACAAAAAAGAAGCTGGCAAAAGCAAATGCGGAACTCAAGGTCCTCCGTACAAGCTTTGAAGGCCAATGTATCGTTGTAGAGGACCTGGCCCAAAGAATGAGTGACTACCAACAACTACAAGAATCAATCGGAGCATTTGATATCGAATGCAAACAGTTTGTAGCTTGGTTCATCAATTTGAAAGAACTCATCCTGGAGCTGCCTTGCCCTTGGAAAATTCCAATTCTAGCACACATTGGAGAAGCTGCCTGGATCGTGAACAACCCCAAAAGCAAAGAAGAGAAAATGAGGCATTCTAGCTATCTCCAGAAGCTGTAGCTACCGCGGGGCTACCGACATCCGTGCCGCCACCAACACACAGGCCAAAGGCTGGAGGGTGTCCGTCAGAACCACCACCCCTAGGGATGGTGTGATCTCCTCTAGCAATTTTGTACATCTTCCTACACCGTAGAGGCTCCAAGACCAATGAGGTGTTCAATTTTATCTCTGTACACCATCATTTTTGTAATTGTTCTCCTTTGTTACTTAGGCACTTGGTAAATTCATGTTGTGTCATGTGTGTGTGTCATTTATGTGTTTAAGTTATGTGTATTGTAAATAAGAATCCATACCTTCCAAATTCTAAAGTAACTCGAGGATGAGTTTTTGCTCAGTCGTGGGGGTATGATGAAGTGTCAAAAGTCAATGTGTTGACTGGGCCGTGTATACGCAGCCGCGTCGACGCGGCCCCATCGACGTAGCCACCCTGCGTCGATGGGGCCCCATATACATAGCCACCCCTCCCGGATCTATAAATATGAGGGCCTTCCACCTCATTTAGGAATCATTTTGAGTAGTGATAGCGAAGATCTTGTAGTTTGCTCCTGCAAGAGATAGAATATTTTCCAAGTGCCCGCAGCAGGTGTATGAAAAATGATCAAATCTTTATTCGAGCGTTGATGTATCTATGCCCATTGGCATGACGGAAATAAAGAAGAACTGTTCATGCAATCCTTGTAGCATTTGGACTTAGTTGTTTCATGCATTCAATAGTTTAAGATGTTTATGCTTTATTAATCAGTTGCTTATGATTTATTAGTTACTTGTCGATTATTTATGTTTTCATTATTATAATTTCAATCATTAGTGTTCATTCGTAGTTTGTAAAAGACATAAGTACGACCATCTCGAACGTAATCCAAACACTTGGTAAACCCAGCAACGCTTAACGTCTGGTAGCCTAGCAATGTTAGGAAATGCTTAGAACATGGTCGGAGGATGGGACTGAATGCTTATGCTAGGAGTAGTTAGAATATACACTAGGATAATTAGAGATTAGATAATAGTTATTCATTACTTTCATACCTCACTTAGTTATCAAAAAAGATAATGAAAAACATATAAAAATCATTAGCCTTAGTCTCACTTAACCATCGCAATAGAACTTTACAAGTGAGATTAGGATGACAACGACCATTCTAACCCAAGGTTTCACTGGTTAGAAGTCTGGTGCATGTTAAGTGCTTACAGTCTATGAAGTTTAACCGGATCGCGCGTGAACGCTCGTATTCATATGGTTGGAGGTAGGGGTACCTAGCCGCTCATCACTTGGTAACCCAGTAACAATGAGCATTTGGTAATCCCAGTGTTGCACTGGTTTAGGATGTGTACAACAAGTGAGAACAGATACTAGTGTTAGGATTAGTTAAATCCTAGTTAATTAGTAGTTAAGTTAAATTAGTCACTTAGTTATCTCTCTCTCCTCCCTTATTAGCAGCAGGATATAAAAACAAAAAAGCTATAAAAATCATATGCCTCAAACTTACTTAATCATACAACCATGACATACAAGTAAGTTTGGGAAGACAACGATCAACCAACCCGTCCTTGTTCCACAAAGGCGCATAGGCACTTAGTCCTTGGAATTTGATCGGATTGTGCATGAAATGCTCATATTCATATGGTTGAGCATAGGGATACCTCATTTCTCATCAGGAACAATGATGGATTGGTCTTCCAGTTCTAATCTAATAATACTCTTTTTCAAAAGAGGAAGGTTCTAGGCTTTGTACATTTCTTGTGAAATCAAATTAACTCGAGAATGTGAGTCCAAAAGAGCCTTGCATAGTTCATTTCTGACAATTTGCAAATAAATAAAAAAACTCCTAGGAGAAAATCTCTTTCTAGGAATATGGTTGACCTTAATCCAATCAGTGACCACGAGTAAGCATGATAGTGTACAACTAGGGAGTGCTTTGGTTTGAAGAAGGCTTGATAGAAATTGTTAAGGAGTTAGGAGCAGGGTTCACAACCATAGGTATTTTTGAGGGTTTTGTGGGACTGTTGGTTCTAAGAAAGGATCTTTTACGATGCTTAGCTTCAAAACCACTTGGCTAAGGGCTTGGTTATAAGTTTACGATCCTTGTGGCATTTCTCTATTATGGTTAGGTTGGGATCTCACCTTGCATAGATGGAGTAGGTAGAAGAGGAGTTGTAGGTGTATGTTTAAGAGTAAAAGAGCGAGGAGGAGGATAGTAGGAAAATTGGGACTCCCCCTTGGTGATGGTGCTCTGTAGTATTCTGGAGGGTAGTAATGGTGTGGGAAGGAAGTGTGACTAGAAGAGTCACATGGAGAGATAGGATGCTAAACGCAGTACTTGTACAAATTAGGTTGGTGATAAGGGTACTACTACCTTGGAGGTGGCATGCCCCACGACTATGTGTGTTGCCACTATTGATATTGCTCATGCAATTAAGGTAGCACTCCACTTAGATAATAAGTTTGATGGTGGAACTACTACTGATAGTTATCTTGTGGATAAGGAAACCTCCTAGGTGCTTGCTATTTTACCAATTTTGGATTTAAAGTGTACATCCCAGATTCTTGTAAGTGTGAGACAATAGGGCAACATCCCTTAGGATGTTCATATTGGCATATGTCACACCCCTCATCATCTGACTTAGAATTCGTAACCTCCTCAACTATGGAAACTTTACCCTTAGCCTTATAATGGGCACGTTCAACCTCCTTTTTCTTTCTCTCATGACCACTACCTCCTTGATCTTTGCTTTCTTCTACAATCTTCAGAGAAGTTTGGAATTTTTTGTCCAAGGAGTTCTACATTTTATCAAGCTTAGCTAATATTTCAAAGATAGATTTTTTAATCTGTAATATTTTCCTCTACAACACTTCATCAAGTGATGCCTTCTCCTCATTGTCATAGAACCATACCTTCCTCTTGTGGAGAGAGAAGTCCTTGTTGTACTCCTTTGTACTTTCATATTTTTCAGCTCACCCTCTTCTTTAGCAACCTACTCAATAAGCCTTTGGATCTAATGGACCCTTAGCTCTGACAATCTCCCTTGGGCATAGATCCCAAGAGTTCTCCTTATTTCAATTTGGAGCCCATCTATGATGTGATGCAGCCAATCCCTTTGAGAATAGCCATGGCTTGGGCATCAGTTCAACAAGAAGTAGAACCTACCCATAACTATATCCAAGGGCTCATGAGTGCCTTGTTTCCATCCTTGGATTTACCTTCTTAAGTTAGACACTCGAGAGTACATCTGATACTTATCATTGAATAGTTCAAGCATTGTACTCCATCTTCGAATAGATTTCAGGTCCAAGGATCAGTATCAACTTTCTACTTCTTTGATGAGTATCTATGGAAATAGTTTTAGCTTTTGCTAGTCATTCTCCATGTTCTGCAAGGCACAAGCATTGTGAAAGGCTTGCAGGTGATTCTACGGATCTAAATTGTACCACCCTTCAAACTTGGGGATATTATTCATATCCAACTGTTTGATTTAGCTATCTTTCACATGCCTAGTTGGTATTCTTATAGCCTCTGCAATGTTCAACATGTTCCTAGTTACCAACAGGGGCTCATCATAGTATAGCAGTCTTGGTAGCCCTTATCTTTAGATGTAGAAGCAACACGATTAGTAGCCATAGGTGTTTGTGAGGGTTTCATGGGAGTACTAGTTCTAAAGAATAACCTTTTATGAGGCTTGGATTTAGGATCACTCAGATGGATATCCGGCTATAGATTCATTGCCCTTGTGGCATTTTTTTACTATGGCTACATAGGAATTTCACCTTGCATAGATGGAGAAAGTGAAAAAGGTGTGGTTGTTTGTGATGTAGGAGTTGATGGGTGTTGGTAAGGATAGAAGTAAAAAGGAGACTCCCCCCTTGGAGAAGGTGCTCTGTAGTATTCTAGATGGTAGTAGTGGTGAGGGAAGGATGCGTGGCTTGAGAAGTCACATGGGGATACAGGTTTTTGGACATAGTATTCATAGTAATTAAGTTACCTGTAAGGATATTGCAATCATGGTGGTGGCATCCCCCACAACTATGGGTGTTGCCATTGTTGATATTTCTCTTGAGGTTGAGGAGGCACTCCACTTGGATAGTACATGTGTTGGTGGAACTACTACCTATAGTTGCCTTGTGGATAAGGCAACTGTGTAGGTGCTTGTTATTTTAATAATCTATGGTTTAAAGAATACACCCCATATTCTTACAGGCATAACAACACTAGACAACATCCCTTAGGATGTTCATATTGGAAAATGTCACAACCATCCTCGTTTGTTTCAGAATCTACAACCTCCTCTATTGCTATAGCTTTATCCTATTTTTTATAGTATCTTTGTTCTATATCCTTTTTCTTTCTTATTTTTTGATCACTACCTCCTTAGTCTCTTTGTTCTTCTGTAATCTTCAGAGCTGTTTAAAATTTCTCATCTATGGAGTTCCACATCTTCTCTACCTTAGCCAACATTTTAGTGATAGATTTTTGTATAAATAAGGTTTTCCTCTACACCACTTCATCAAATGGTACATCCTCCTCAATATCATAGAAACACACCTCCCTTTTGTGAATGGAGGGATCTTTGTTGTACTCTTTTTCATTTTCACTTTTTTAAAGTTCACCTTCTTCTTTGGCCACCTAATCAATTAACCTTTGGATCTAATGGACTTGCAGCTCAAAAAGTCTCCCTTAAGCATTTTCTTATTTCATTCTTGAGCCTATCTATGATATGGTGCAAATAGTCCATTAAGAAGTATCCATGGCCTAGGCATCAGTGCAAAAGAGAATAGTACCTACCCAAGGCTACATCCAAGGACTCATGGTTACCTCGTTTCTATCATTGAATCTTTCTTCACAAGTTGGACACTTTAGAGTGGGTTTAGTACTTGTCATTGAAAAACTCCAACATCGTAATCCATCAACGAATAAATTTTGGTTCTAAGGAATGGTACCAGATTTTAGCTTTCTTAATGAGTATTCTTGGAAACAATTTTAGCTTCTATAATTCATTTTCAATGTTTTGTAAGACACAGGCATCATGAAAGGTTTGTAGATGGTTTTGTCAATATGAGTTATATTCCTCCTCAGACTTGGATATATTATTCATATCTAGCCTCTTGATTCAACTATCTTTCAAGTACCTTGTTAGAATTCTAACTTCCTCTGAAATGTTTAACATATTTTGAGTAGCTAGTAGAGGCTCATCATATTCATAATGTTCTCAATGACCCTTGTCATAACCATGATGCCTATGATGAGTCCTACTATGCCTTCTTTCTCGATGATGCTCATCCCTTTGTTGTTGTCTTTGCCCTTGTTCTCTATTATCCTAGCAAGATCTACATTCATTCCTATCCTACCATTCATCTCCATCCCAATCACGACTATTTTTTCTTTTGTCTTAGCCTCTACTCCTCTTGTAAGAGTTGGAGGAGGAAGATGATGAGGATGATGATGAGGGTGAGAAAGAAGAAGAATCAACACCAAATTGATGCTTGCTAGTTTCTCTCCTTCAATCCCTACCCTGATCAACTTATTTATCTTTATTTTTGTGCTTGTCATTATCCTTGCCTTTGGATGAGTGGCTTTGGTTGTTATCTTTTGAGGCTCCCTAGTCTTGAGAACCATTCTTTTCCTCACCTAGGTTGTCCATAATTAATTGCAACCTTTGGATAAGGGTCTTCCCATCATCAAAAAGAGGAGAGTCTATGTATCGGGATTGGTTTGAAAAGAAGTCATTGCCTTCTTTATGCTACTACAAGAATAATTGGGTTGGGATCCTCTTGCCTTTTGATGAGATGTGATATCGCATGGGCCGCGGTATCACGTACGCGATATTGCATCTGCCATGATATCGCATGGGCCACGATATCGCGTACATGATATCGCAGCTAGTTGCTAGTTCTATAAATAAGAGGCAACTCTCCCTTGTTTGAGAGTTTTTTAGTTTTTAGTTTTTTGAATAATAGTTTTAGATTGTAGCTAAACTCTGGTAGTTTGATCCCTCCAGAGATAGATTATTTTCCAGTGTCTGCCCGTAGTGTGGTGAATGTAATTGTACGAAATCCTTTATTCAAGTGTGACGTACTTGGACACACACATGACTGACAATAAAGATCGAGATTACTTCATCATTGCAGCATTCACTTATTTATTTATTTATTTAATTTTCATTTACTTCTTTCCTAATTAATACTCTCTCACCCTTAAACTCACGTTAAATCGTAGAATGAGTACAACTTGATTACGAGAATTTAAGTGTGACTACTTGGTAACCCAGTGGCATACCTAGGATCTGCACTTAGTAATCCTAGTGGTAGTCATGCACAAAGTCCAAGATGTGTACGGATAATCAAGGAACGACTACTTATCGCACTTAGCTAGATTAGATTCTTTTACCCTTTCCTCCTAGCTTAATTAATATTACCTTCCATTGCCTTCAGGAGTAGCATTAGATTAGGAACACATCATACATCTCACTCTGGACTAAACCATACGTGACAAAGCTAATACTAGTCTAGGTGGGAAGACAGTGAACTGCGACCTAAGGTTAATGATCTAGGTGCCACAACTAGTCCGTTTGTGGAGTTCAATCGGATCACGCGTGAAAACGCTCGTATTTGTATGGTTGAGTGTAGGGGTATCTCGTCACTCATCATTGGCACCGTTGTCATGGACGGTGCTAGTTATCTAGATTAGTTATATTATACAAGGTCACTGTATAGAACTTAATGATATATCTCTTAGGAAGAAGAAATAATTATTAAAAGTCACATGTAAATTCACACACAAGTTCACAACCATGCCTCTCCTACAAGATGATAATAACACCACACTTAGTGAGGGAGTTCATTGGAGAACCAACGAACTATATGACAATGAAGATTGGAGTATACAACCTGAAGTGGGGGTTTCTTATAAACATGAACAAAAACAACATCATCCCAACATACGAAAGCATAACTTACTTGATGACGATGAACCCCCACTGGCCACTACAAGCCTAACGCAAGTACAAGAGGCTATTCGAATCTCACGTAGGCATCGTAAAGAGAGTCGTCTACCCAGGCTCGATTTAAAAAACTTTCCTAAATTTTCAAGAGGCTATGACTTAGATCCGCATCAACATTTACAAGCCTTCTACGATGCCTGCACATGGAATAACATTGATAACGGGTGGCAAAAAATTAAGCTCTTTCCTATGACACTCGTTGACCAAGCAAAAGTATGGTATAGATCGTTAAAACCAAATTCAATACAAAGCTGGTCAACAATGGTAGAAGTATTTAATGAAAAATATCAAACCTACGCAAGAGTGTCAACCTTGAGGAAACAAATCTAAGTATGGAAACAAGCACAACACAAACCCTTGGACATGGCCTTAGAAAGATATTATGCACCGTTAAACAACTGTCCAGGCCATGGGTTTTCCGAGGAAAGGCTAATGTACCATATTATTAATGGGCTACGTAATGGAACAAGAGAGACCTTAGGAATGTATGCCCAAGGTCAACTATACAAACTACGAATCCATCAAGTTCAAGAGCTTATTAAGCGGGTAGCAAAAGAAGAAGGAGAATTGGCTCGATGGGAGAGTGTTGAAAAACATCAACAGGGCCAAAATCTTAATTCAACAAAGGTCCATGATTATAAAAAGGAGAAATCAACAAATATCAAGGTGGAAACATGATCTTTGCCAATACAACAATTGTTAGAGGAGGTCAAGGAAAAGATCAATAAGATGTTATCATGGACATATCAAAAGTGTGGAGAATTCATCAACATTATTGGAGATAGAGTTTTAACAACCCAAGAAGTAGGACAAAACATTAGACAATCAGAAAGAAGGGATAAAGAAAAGAAGAGCTCAACTGCCAATCATACATACGAATGCAACATATGGTTGTACAATCACCCCAAGGTCCAATGCCCCATATTTTTACATTTACAGGAACATTGGGAAAATACATTACATCCAGAGTTCGTACAAAGATACTGTGTTCGATCACAATGGCAACAATCCCAGTCATGGGGGAGACCATCCTTAGACTGAAGATACCCTTCATATCATCTGAATCCAAATGCTTATCAAGTTCAACATCCTATTTCTCCAACTGGGCCAATGCACTTTATCTCACCATAGTACCATTCTCCTCAATACTATCAACCCATGCCTCCAACACAACCACCACCTTGTGCACCTGATACTCCTCCTAACTTTCAACATTCTCATTGTTTCCCTCCTTCCATACTGCCACCAATTGTTCCTAAGGTGCCTGCACCACAACAACAACCCATGAACATCACTTGTTCTACTAATGTCAACAGCAGTGAGAAACCTCAGCAACATGAAAAGCACCCTTTCTTTAAACACGGCCATAATAAGGGACAATATAATTCAGAGGCCACTACATCCTCCAACTTAGCACAGGTCCCACACTATGGTGCACCCTTACCTTCAAACCTAATGCCTCATGTAACTTCATCAGGGCCACCAACTCACGCTCCAACAACCATACGGCCCATGGACACAACCATGGGAGGAATCATTCCAATCCTTGCATTCCATCTAATGGTTCCAATCATCATAGTGGGTCAACTCGTTATTCGGGAACTACATCATATAAAGTGCCCTACTATGCTTACTATAATCAAGTGTGTGAACCCCAAGGGGATAAGTATGACTAGGCCTCAATACTTCCAACATGCAAGGATCCTCATCTTCAATTTATTAATCCTTGCCATACTCAACCATTTAGTTATGGGGGATATCCCCCATTCTAAATAACATGCAGGGTTAAGAAATATTTTTCATTTTCTTTGATTTTACAATTTTTTGTTTTTCAGTTTTTCATTTTTCAAACTTTGTGTTTTATCTTTTTATCTTTTTGTGTTTTTATCTTTTTACGTTTTTGTAGGTAATCTCGTTTATGAATAAAACACTCATGTGGATCGTTGGTTTAGGTGTGTTTTATGTTATTAAGTCATGAGCGATCAATTATTTGGAACAATGAGCCCATTACATCCACTCTATAAATAAGAGGTTCTATTCAAGGGTATAGTGATATTCTTGACATTTTCAAAACTTAAAATTAATTTTGCGCCCCTTGTACCTGGAATGAAGAAGGATGGATCAAGAGGGAATGATTAGGGTGTGACATTAAGGGGACTTGTGGATTCTCTTTGGTGGCGTCTGTGGGAGTTATCATGCAACATGGTTGTACTAAGATCCTTGTAGATCTAATGAAAAATGGGAGTAAGAGTAATCAAAAGGGCACTCCAAAATCCAATGCTGTTCTAGGGGGTCCCATTGGAAAGACATGCACCCATGCCTGAAGGTTGGTGGCTTCTCTGGATTCAGTATTCAAAAAAAAAAGAAGAAAGAAAAAAGAAAAGAAAAGTGCCACAAAACAAAAGTCACTCCTCCCTTGAATGAAACACCAAGTGATCGTACACCTTGTTGTCATGGTACTCTCGTAGTTTCTCATCATGGGATGAAACAATGCCATGTCACTGATTAGAGGAATGGACTTGATCCTGATCATGGAACGATGGGGTAATGATACCTTAATCATGCTTTTCACATAGGATTCTCTATGCCTTGGGCCAGTAACCTCATGTCCCAATCTCTACGATCCCTTCTCTAGTTTGTCTCATCTCACTGTTCGTGTAATTGTAGCTCGTGTCCCGTGTGGCATAGAATTTTTATCTCCTTCTGGTAATATTTACATGTATGTGTTTTATGGAGTTAGTGTGGACTACAATTAACCCTTCTAGTGCCCACAGACACTTTAAGTGTGGTTACACAAGGGCATTATAGGTTGAAACCTACTTTGGGGAGGACCCACTTGTGTAATCTTTTGTGATCTTCACTTATGACATAGCCCACACACACCATTTTTTACTCTCAGCTTAATTTTCAAATGATTTTCTTCCCCTACTATTATCCCTCTAAATTTCAACATTCCAATGTACCATTACATACCCTTTTTCTTACCACTCAAGGTTTTATCGATCAAATCCACACCATTATCATTAATGATGCCTTTTAAATTAATGAAAATTCCCTAGAACACCTTGATCATAGTCCTTAACTTCCAACGTTAATTTCAAGAAAAACCTTTAAAAAGTCAGTATTTTCATGGTGTCTCATATCACTAGAGACATGATATTGCATACGCGATGTATCATACGCGATATCGCATCCTTGCTGCCTATAAATAGGTTACCCCCACCCCCGCAACACTTAGCATCATTTTTTCATTCACACGGGGTGAGTTTTTGCAATTTTTCTCTGCGACTTGCGATTGAGCAACCCTTGATTTTCTCACTCTCTCTCGCTCGCTGATACTCTAATTTTAATTCCGTTTGAACCTGCTTGAACCTAGAGTGTTCAGCTTAGTTGTGGGGGAGGGACACTTGTTGAAAAGTGCCTAACTTTTTTGAAATTTATCATCGTCCAAAGGACATCATCTAGGGTAATTAACTATAACACTTAAAATAATTGTGCCTAAAAATCATTTAATCCTTAGATATACCGGGAAATTAAAAATGGAAACCACTTAAGTCACAAGACTCATTATTACAAACTTTTGGGCAAGGTCACATGTGATAACATAAGATCATTAATAAAGACAAGTAGTAAGGTATAACTTAACTTTGAAAAAAACCTTACTAACGCTTGACCCGTGTGATTGTAGATGGCCCTGAAACATGGACAACAGGAAGGTCCGACCCAAGGTGGAAAGAAACGATCTCGAAGAGGTGGAAGACAAGGTCCTACCGGACAACGTAGAATAGGAGGAGCAATCATTTAGCATTCATTAAGATGAACCTCATACCAGACGGTCTGGGCAGGTAGAAGGAGGAGCTACTGCAGCGCCTGTACTGAGACAACAACTCACGTTGCCCCAAGAGTGTGTTCAGGCCATCCACGAGAAGTCCACATTTGCTATGGTGATTGTGGAATTGAACTTTGAATCATTTGTAGAGTTCACTCCTGAGGCCTTTAGGGACCACCTCAAAGGGTCTCCCTTATGGCCTATCCTCTCTGAAAGTGGTGCCTGGTACCTAGGAGAGATGTACCAATTTTGGCACAATAGGGAGCAAGACACCACTATTAATATTTGTGGTGTAACAGTTGATTTCTCTGTTCAAGCCATTTTGGAAGTATTAAACCTTCCAAATACAGGGCCAAAAGTTGCTCAGAACCAGCTGGACACTTTCAAAACCGAGCAACGTAATAAACTATTAATAGAGAATAAAAGGGTGGCAGAAGAAAAGGAGAAGGATATTTGGGATGCCTCTGTAGCACGGGCACAAACCCATGCGCATCTTAAGGCACTCAAGGCCTTACAAGAAGAAAACAAGAAGCTGGTTGCAGACAATCTTCTGTTGACCACTGTAGAAAAGAAAAAGAATGTTCTTGATGAACACTTTCATCAGTTACGAGAACAATTCATTCGAGTCAACCAAGACGTAAGCCATTTAGCTAGAGAAAATCGAACCCTCTCGATGGAGGAGGTACGTGCCATTCATCAAAATTCAGTGATTGAGATAAGCACGTGGCATAACAAGGCTAAATGACATGAGAAGCTGAAGGAGCACTTCCATGATTAGGTGGGGATGTATAAACAGATCCTTGAAAAGAAAATCCATATGGCCAAGGCCCAAATCAACACTATCAGTGATCAACACACTAATTGGGGGGCCATATTGGACACCTATGCCTTCGTCCACCAAGTGGAAGTTAAGAACTGAGACCTGAAGAGTCAAGACTTGACAAAGTACATGGAGTTGGCAAACCTCAGATATGCCAACCTTGCCATGTTAACAGCAGGGCGCCCAAGGTCAGAACTTGAGCAACAGGTAGCTTCCACCCACATCAAATACGAAGTAGAATTTGCAGAATGGAAGAAGCTGTTGGAAAAACTAGATGTTGCAAATTCTGAACTTGAGATGGTAAAAGCCAACTACCAGGGACAGAAAGATGTCGCAACCGACTTGGCTCGACAGCTAATAGATCTTCACGAATACAAGGATAAAGCCAGAGCCTATGAGGAGGAACGACGGGTGTTCGCAGCTTGGTATGTCAAGGCCAACCAAATGTTCCTGCAACTACCCTATCTATGGGAAGTGTCGACTTCGTCAAACATTGGAACACTAGCATGGATGACACAAGATTCTCGAACTGAAGAGGAGAAGCTCCAGGCCATACTTCAACACCATCAAGCCTCAAAGCCTAGAACACAAGACAAAGGGAAGGCACTAATGGAGGAGCCACCGCCACTAAGAACTACATGAGTTCCAAGTTTTTGTAGTTGTAGCATATTCTGTGTGTTGTGTCTTTATTTTATATCCATCCCACACTGCAGCATCATCCCATTTTCCATCCAATAATCCCATACCTATCCACTGTGTAATCACTATAACTCAAGGAAGAGTTTTTATTCAGTCATGGGGGTATGATGAGATGCGATATCGCATGGGTCGCGATATCGCAGCCCATCGCCAGTTCTATAAATAAGAGGTGACTCTCCCTTGTTTGAGAGTTTTTTAGTTTTTAGTTTTTTGATTAATAGTTTCAAATTGTAGCTAAACTCTGGCAGTTTGATCCCTCCAAAGATAGATTATTTTCCAGTGTCTGCCCGTAGTGTGGTGAATGTAATTGTACGACATCCTTTATTCGAGTGTGACGTACTTGGACACGCACATGACCGGTAATAAAGATTGAGATTACTTCATCATTGCAGCATTCACTTTGTTATTTATTTATTTAATTGTTATTTACTGCTTTCCTAATTAATACTCTCTCACCCTTAAACTCACGTTAAACCGTGGAATGAGTACGACTTGATTACGAGCATTTAAGTGTGACTACTTGGTAACCCAGTGGCGTACCTAGGATTTGCGCTTGGTAATCCCAATGGTAGTCGTGCATGAAGTCCAAGATGTGTATAGATAATCAAGGAATGACTGCTTATCTCACTTAGCTAGATTAGATTCTTTTACCCTTTCCTCCTAGCTTAATTAATATTACCTTCCATTGCCTTCAGGAGTAGCATTAGATTAGGAACACATCATACACCTCACTCTGAACTAAACCATACGTGACAAAGCTAATACTAGTCCAGGTGGGAAGACAGCAAATTGCGACCTAAGGTTAACGATCTAGGTGCCACAACTAGTCCATCTGCAGAGTTTGATCGGATTGCGCATGAAAACGCTCGTATTCATATGGTTGAGTGTAGGGGTATCTCACCACTCATCACCTTTAGAAGCCTCATATCATACTTACATCTACCGATCCTTCTTTCACTAGGTATCGGTGAGATGATAATGCTGATAAATGTGGTACTAGACCTCATATGTTGTGTTAAGTGTAACAATGCCTAGCTAAATGAGATTGTTCATCAACATGGTAGGCATATATCAATCGACAAGCAACATAATGTTGCCTTCCATATCCCTTCATTGTAGCTACTTTTCCTGATGTAGGATGAAGTTGAAATCCAAAGTGTAAGGGTCCAAATTAATGTAAACAACATGAAGTTGCTGGGATGATTTTTGGACCTCCTATCTTTGATTGGTTCCACTTGTAAATGGTGGAGATTCATCCCTACAAGAAGAATCCATGTTAACTTTTGCTAAAAACAATAGTGTGCTTACTCTTATTTCCTTAATTATTTATCATGGAATGATCCTTACAACATCTTTATATGATGTTGCTTCCTTTTCCTACATAGCGCACCTAACTAACTAAGTCCCTAGCAACGGTGCCAATGATCAGCAGTGAGTAGTCCCTATGTCCAACCATATGAATCACAAGGGTACATTAGCGATTTGGTCAAATTTCGTGGACTTAGCTCCTAAGTGTGCCTATAGATAAAGATTGTGACTTGAGGAAATGTATGATCATTACCTTCTTATGTATGGTTAAGTGTGAGTTAAGGCATATGATATTTATTTATATTTATATTTTTTTATATGTTTTTGTATCCTAAGCATTGGTGAAAAGATAAATGATTGATAATTAACTATTTTAAGTATCTAATGGTTCTAAAGCTAACTATCCTAACATAAGTATCCATACACACTTTCCATACACATCTTGAACTTGTAGTAATGCTATTGGTTTACCAAGTGGTAATTACTAGGCATACCAAATGGCCATTGTTAGGATTATTAAGCATTAAATAGTATACTCGAAGTGGTTGTACTTATGTGTTCATTATTAAATGTATTAATTATTTAAGATAAGAATATAAAGTTTATCAAGAACAAAGTGCAAGTAAAAAACATTAATCTATTCCAAGTGTTACAATGAATTTCAAGAATCTCATCTTTATTGTCATTCATGTCAATGTGTTTAGGTGTATGATGCTCAAATAAAGATTTGTACAAGTACTTTAGTTTATACCATGGGCACTCAAAAAATATTCTAACTCTAGGAAAAGCAAACTATAAGAGCTTTGCTACTCTACTTACTTAACATGCCATAAATGTAGTGGGTACATGAATTTATATAGAATTGACTTACAATTGCATTAATGCATCTCTGTTGACAAGGATACATTGATGCATGCCTATCGATGTAGCTAGTTGACTACGCTTCATCAATAAGCAACATGAGTATGACCACTTCAAGCATAATATATTAATGCTTAGTTATCCCTAGCAATGGGTATGCCTAGTAGTGTACACTTGATAGCCCAATAGTGTTAATATACATTTAGGATGTGTATAACAAGTAGGAATGGATACTCTACATTAAACTAGTTAGTTAATGAAGTAGTTAAATAGTTAGTTAATTTAAACATTAAATCTTTATTCATTTAATCATTTAGCAAGTATAAGAAAAATAATAAATATCTTATACCTCAACCACACTTAACCATTCACACATATTAACATAAGTGTGGATTAAGAAGACAACGATTTACAACTATGTAATTCACCATCTAGGAATATCGACCACTTAAGTAAATAAGTCCACATCGACCACTTAAGTAAATAAGTCCACAGAATTCGGCCAACTCACGTATGAACACTTGTGATTCATATGGTTGGGTATAGGGGATACCCACTACTCATCACTTGGGGATCTAATTTACCTACAATGCAATGAAAACATTTAGAATATGTCCAAAAATAATTTTTATTATTGGAACTTCAAGTAAAGGCTCAAACTTCATATGATGTTTTCTTAGTAGAAGCAAATATGTTATCTATAGAAATGATAGCTCTTCAAAAATTTCTATAGTTTTATAAAAAGATGCTTGCTAGGCTTGACATCCACTGCATATCCACAAAAGTTTATAACATCACTCAGGAAAGGATGCTTCAATGATGGGGAAAATGCCTTCAAAAATAGAATATTGAAGATCAATATTTAAATTTGAGCTTTAAGGATATGAAAATAAGGATTTGACTAAAGGCATTGAAGCACATGTGAAAAAACCATATGGCAAAAAGCAATTTTATTTGTAATAGATTTGAGGAGGGTCCTTAACAAAAATACCTACTTTTTTATCTACTTCTATTTCTAGACAAAGTAAGGTGGTAATCACATGTTTGGGATCTCACTATTTATTGATTGAAACAAAGAGATAGATTAATCTTCAAAGAGAACACCACATCTATAGATTTTGTCTACATGCAATAGTGGAAGATGAAGATCTTATCTTTTAGAATTGTCCTTTCTTTGATGGTCTTAGACTTAAATATAGTATTTAGGCTACAACTTTGCCACATTTGTTTGAGATGGAGGTGTAATTTTGGGTCATTTTCTCGATGAGGTGTTCAAGACCCATCATGACCATATCGAAGCCCTTGTAATAAAAAAATTTGGTCCTATAGACCCTTTGTGGAATCCCAAAACCTACTGAAGCATTTCTATTTCTAAAATAGCTTTATTGACACACCATTCTTTTTATAATTCCATATGCAAAGCTAAATTTAACTTATTTAACAAAGGATTCCATACCCTCCCAATTTAAACATTTCTTCATGCAAATGATTTACATAACCATCCATGACAAGAAATGAAAAGGGTAGTATCAGCAACAACTTGCAACAAGCAAACAAATTCACAGGTACATGTGCATCCCGATATTAAAGCTAACTTAACTACCTTTAACCGTGTAGATAGTTTGAAGAATTGTGCAGACCAACATTATTATAGCAGCCACGGCCGCAGATACATACCAAGGCCTGGAGAAATACGACTCCAGGAATTCCTTGGTCATGACCCTGATGGAGCTTTGATGATATTCCCTCAATTTTCTCTCGATGCGATCATCAATCTCAGGAATCATGCGAATGGTGATGAATGCTCCCAATCGATTGAAAATATCTGCAACTTCCTGATCGCTTTCAAGATAATTATCAATGACCCCGGCTTTTCTGAGCATAGCAACGTCAGATTCCTTGTGAATGAGGTCGCTCATGAGACGCATGTATCTGTTGAAGAAGGCCTTCTCTAGGCTCAGGCCCAGGCACTCCTCAAAAGCCATAACATTTCTCAGTATAACTTCACTGCTATCATCCATGGACAGCTTGGGTAACTTCAGAACCGCTTTTAAGCCGAAGCATCGCTCCTCAACGGCCAGTCTCTCTGCAACTTTCACAGCAATCCCTGCCTTCTTCAGTTCCTCCACTCGCGGAACAGATCTCCTGTGGTCCACCTTCTTCCTCTTGAAACAGATCCATGAAACAGTCTTTCCATCTGGAACCTTTCTTGAAATTTCTCCATGATCCTGCTGCTCAGGCAATCCACCGCTGAACAAAGAAGCAGAAATTAGCCCATATTACTGAAATTAGCCCATAAAGTTTGTTGGGGATTCATATCATGAAACTGATGAAAGCAGAGGCTAGTTTAGTTACCGTATGTATAGAACCATAAGGCGATGGATCCACTCCAGAATGTGGCGAGGGGGGTTGCGAAGATCCAGCAGGATTTCATGGGCTCTCACTGCAAGCAGAGATCCCTTCAGCGGGATTCTGTCAAGGATGAAATGAAACAGATTCACAAAATTCACGCTGCTTTCCCACCCCTGCAGCTTAAGCAGCTGCATGAGCAACGACAAGGGAATCTGGTTCTCCAATTTCAGCGCATCTCTGGCGATGGAGAACCCCACGACTGAATTCAATCGCTGGTAATCGAAGTAGGGATGCAGAGAGTCGCTGACGGTTCCAGTTGCAATGGAGATGCAGAATTCGAGAAGAAACAGGGAATCCAGGATGAAAACATCCGGCGAGAACTCCAATTCCTGATCATAAAAGCCCCGGATTTCCTGCTCCCTGAGCTTGACCAGTTTGCGGAGCTTGTCCAGGCACGCAGACAGAGATTCAAGGGTTACACTGTTGTTGCTGCTGCTGCCAGTTCCATCTCTGGAGCTGAGAAACAGGATTCTTCGAAGAGCTCTGCGCAGGGCCTCCATTTTATGGGATCGAAGATTTTGAAGAGCAGAATTAGAGTGATGATAAGGGCCAAGTCCCACTAACTTGGGCACATATGCATCCTTCTTCGCTTTCTTGAGATCGTTGGGAACTCTGAAGATGGAGGCGCGCCATCTGTATGTGGCAGGCTCCCACATCGCATACACTTCCTCCACGCTGATCTGCACATCCTCTCTTGCTGCTGCTGCCGCCACCGCCATGGCCGCTTGCTATTCTAGCAGATGAATAATAATCTGCTTTCAAGATTTCTAAGGACAGAAACAAATCAAATTCAAAATCGTAGCGTTGCAGTGGTCGGCACGACCTTAGAATTCCTTCATGACCACCTGTTTCTATCGGAAAAACCGGAAAAGCTACGTGGTCTGCTTTGGCTGTGCTTGATTGTTGCTATCGGATAATGCAGAAGAAGAAAATTTGACGTTTCGAAAGGATTTTCTTCTGCCTGCGTACAGTGTGCACAAAACCAAATCATATGTGCATGTTAACACCCGGTCATCCACTAAACCTCTTTTACCTGGAGAAGAAAATAAAGAGATTTCAGGCCCCTGCCGTGTCCGTCGGGATGGCTTGCTTGTTTTCGAGGTCGATGATTAGTCCAGTGTGAAGCCGCCTTCTTTGAATTGTCTACAGAATCCAAAATTATTTATTTATTTGGCTTCGTTGAAAAACTTTGTTCTCGTTACGATGCACACCGCATAAACAATGTTTCTACTCGCATCGTCGCTGTAGGCGGCCCCGGGGGGAGTATCATTCAACCTCCCGCGTGTTCAATCATATTTCTTTATAATAATCAAAATTCGATATCTTTTTCAAAATTGAAGCGCAGTTTTGGTTTACTAAGAATCATTTGTTAGAATAACGAGTGACAGAATTCTGCAAGCTTAGTAGGAAAAGTCCACTTAGAAAATACTTCTAATGATCAAATGTCGTTATGGTTCTAAGTCAAGGGCGAATTGACGTTTTATCTATCCTAAGAGTATAAGTTGCTATGTCCAACCACGTCTCTCATCTCTTCCATTTTAGTGGGCAATCAATAAGTCTCGAGTAACTCCCAAAGGTCGTTCTTACCCTAATCCTCTATTTTGTAGAAAGGAGCCTTGCTCAAACTCGTTATTGCAATGAGGGCTCGTAAGAAGGTACTTGGATCCATTTTGGATGCTCATTTAGTATCAAGAGATGACAATGCTACATAACCTTTCCAATTACTTAGTAAAGAATTAGATTCCTTAGCTTTACAATTGAATCATAGTATTATATTAGGGAAATACTTTAACATAGATAGAATCTAAGTTTAAATCAAGCTAATGGTCCATTCATTATTGGGATATTGGGATGTATTGGAAAGGAAGTAGCAACTAGGCACACCATCTCAGTCTAGTAACAATACCCTTGTATTAGTGTTGGAACTTGAAATAATTGAAACATAGGTACACCTCAAGATATATAGTCCAAATAGAATCTTATAACTCAACATTACCTACTAGAATCAAACCCATGATTTAAAGTTTCCAAATCAAGATTCTTACCACCAAGCTAACATCTAATTATTATGTATCTAGACTCTTTAGATTTATTGGATTATAAACATATATATCTTGTGAGTTTTGGAAACATCCTTAAGAAAATTATTAAGTGTTTTAGTAACATTTGGAATAACTCAACTAAATTTGTAACTCTAATATTTTACTCATCTTTAATGTATTCAAATGTAGGGTATTGTAGGAAGACTTATTAATTTGTGTTCATATTCATTAATTTTGAGTCATCCACCTATTTCACATTTGTACTCTACTAATTATGCATCACAAATGGTGATGAATAGTTTTCCTTTCAATAAAGATTTCCTATATACTATTCAAATAGAAATGTTTCTTTTCTTTTACATTTTTTGACATTATTCAAAATGTTAGTTGGTTCATCATTTTGCAAACTTGCTTAGGATTAGAATAATGAATGTACTTTTGAATATTTAATTTATTGATACTAATATTTTATTATGTCTATGTAGACCTAAAAAATCTATCAACAAATAAACTTGTATAAAATACATTAATAGCAATAAACCTTGAGTATAATAAATGTGTCCAATATTCATGTAATTTGAACATGTCTTCTATATAATTCCCTAGAACTAACATTGGCAACTTGGATAACTCATACAAAGACTCACTAGAGATTTGCCATTTTCTTGTGAAGAAATATGTTCTACAATATTCTAATAATACATGTTGCTCATCTTCTACCACTTGTAGTAAACACAGTCGACATATTCTATCTTCCTTTTGCTCATTGTTCTATCTTCCAGTTTCAACTCGAAGATGGTGTGATCCTATTCATACTCTACTAATTAGTATGCTTATACATATTAGAGTTGTTGCATGTAGATATTTTGTTTCATCATGTCTACTACATTTGATATTTTATTAGTAAAATTAAAGCTTGTTTTGTATTTGTGTCTTCTTTTGCCATCTCTCTAAAACTTTGTCAATAACAAGTTTCCAAGTTTATTTTGAATTTATTATTCCATCAATATTATTAATACCCCATTTATTTATTCACAATAATTTTTGATGGAACTAGCCCTATTGTTGAGATTTTAAGATGATCTCTCCTAAGATCTTAGTGCTATTTTTATTTTTCAAGTAGAATGTTAAGAACTAATACATTGCTTCAAGTTCCAATGATAACAAATGAGCTTTTAATAAAATTATTGCATATAAAATTTGAGTTTTTACCTTGAATTCATCCAACAAGAATTGTTTTTGAGGTTTTTCAATTTTTTTCCATGATTCTTGATCAAGATATAGGGCCTACAACACATATATGTAAAGCATTTTGCTTTGGACAATTATTTGAAAAAGATATTTGTGAGTTATCCAAGTCTTAATATTGTGATTTTTACATTTATTCTTCATTGTATAGAAGGCCTTCAATCCATTTGCAACTCACTATTATATACAATGCTTTCATTTATACTTTTGAGAGCATTCTACTCCCAAATATCTACAAGTATCCATACATTATTTAGCTAGAATGTGTAATATCTCTTATTAGTTCCACAAATTAGCACTTTTTTTTTTAAACATTCACTTTCATTTTTGTACATTCACAAAACTTTTGTACTTGATGCAACATTACCTTTAACCATATTTCTAAATTTGCTATTAGTGCTACATCATCTGTGAAAATCAAAAGTTATATCCATGATTAATAGACTTTAATAGCATGATTTATAGGTATCTCTCTAATCTATTTTTCTAGTTCATTAATTAAAATGCTAAAAAATAGTTGGTGAAAGAGGACATCCTTGCTTTACTTCCACATGAAACCACCCTTTATCATGAGTTGTTCACATTACTTTTTTTAAGAGTATTTATCCAATAATAATTTGGAATGATTATAAGTGTAGGCTATAAAATGATAAATAGTTTAAACTTCTAAGAGCATTATCCTTACTTCAAGAAACATAATATCATATTATATTTGACTCTTTACCTTGAAATCATCAAGTATGAAACATTTCTAAATCTCTTCTATCTATTTCTAGTATTTCTTTTATAGAGAATGATTCTATACAACATAGCCATCTAGAATAGTTGGTTAGACAATGCCATGATAAAGTTACTTTTAGTATAAGATTTCAAGAATTTTATTTATTGAAAGACATATTATTTAGAATAATGCTACTACATTATTAAATATTCATTTTTCTAATGCCTCTTTTTTATGATAAGAAATGACAAAGCTATTGCAAATTATCTTTTTTTCTGTGTTAAGAAATATTCTAGGATTTAAGGCTCTTAGATTAATTAGTCAAAACCTTATATGCTCTACAATGAAGAATTTCAATATCGGGCTTTCTCTAAATATTCTCATTTTTTAGAAAAATTTGATGTCTTCAACTTATTAGGCATTCATTTTTTCATTGGTGGATCCTCAAAAACTTTATAGAATGTTATACTTAAGAATATTAAGAAAAAAATTTATAAGTGAAAGGACAATAAGCTTTCACTACTTGGAAATTTTATTGTTTATAAGCATATCATCTAACCAACTCATGTGCACTATTCCTTGTGTTTGGCTCCAAGTAATAATGTAGATCATTGTGTTGAACAACTTGTGAAAAATTTCTTATGAAGTAGTAACCACTCTAAAAAGGGATTTTTTTGTATTGCACAAAATATCTCTACTTCTTGCAAAGAGGATAGTGGTTTAGAATGGATGAATTATTATAAGCAATGTATTACCTTATATATCAAATGATGATAAATTACTTAATTGGTATGAAGCCTTAGAAGCTTTTTTCTTGTACACACATCCAAATGGGTAGGAAGGTAGTGATTACTAAAAAAATACTCATTTTTTAAATTAAGTTCTTTTTTCTAAAGGTTCTATCACCATAAAACACATCTAAAAGGCTTAAAGTTTTGTTAGTGATTTTTGGAACTTTAATAATTTCACAATTCCTACTTCAATGCTTAATGAGTTATCTTCTTGATGGCTTTCAATTAATAATAATTTGTGGGCTTTTAAGTATCCATGTCTTTGCAATACATTGTGAAAGCTTGATATTACCTCTTCTTCAACTCTTCTCAAGTTTAATCAATGGATTCCTTGGTCTAAGCGTCGGATTATCTATGGCATTAAGGCCTCTAAAAGGTTCACTTTTTAAAATCTATTGTACATTTTAGATAATAAGTATTTAAGATTCTAGTAATGATCATTTTAATTTTTCATGGATCAATAGCCATTCAATTGTTCCATTTTGATCCAAGATTGCTTATACTACTATTAGTTCTAATACTAGTATTTGCCCAAGATTCAATTTTCTATGGAATGTTAATCATAATGTGCAATTATGGAAGTATAAGATTTAAAAGATATGAAATGATTCCACACCTCAAAAAATTAAGTATTTCTATGATATATAATTCATTGAGATTTTCTTATTAGTATTTGTCACTCTCATTTCAGTGTTCATGATCCCAAATGCCCTCTTTATAACATAAAAGACTCATTCATCCACTATTTTTTCTTATTCACTTGCTCAACATTTATGGTCTTGGTGCAACTTGTATACACATGGTTTTAAGATAGGGTTAGAGAAATTTTTATTTAGTAATACTTTTCAACCTTAAAGACTTTTGCTTCATAGTTGGAGTTGCTTTCATCCCCTTATTTTTTATGTCATTTGTAAACTTTGATGTAATGTGGTATATCATAAAGATTCTTCAACTAATGTTCTTTCTTTGTCTACTCAAGGTGACATCATTTAGCATTTCATGCTTCAATAGTGGTCCTAAATTTATTCATTATTGTTTTTATTTTTGTTTATAAAAAGCCTTTAGTAGGAAGTAAAACCTTGAAAGGAAGCTTCTAAAGGAGGGCAAAGTTTGATCCTTTTCCTACTGTAGAGGGGAGGTTCTTTCAGATTGGTTGTAAGGATGAAAACATGAAAAGACATCCAAAAAATCATTGGGTCATTCCTTTAATATTTTGCTATAGTTTCACCTCTCTTTAATGCTTCTCTATGGTTGTACTCTAATTTTTTATAACACATTTTATTTTTGAGGTCCAAAACCCCTCTCATATGTATAGTACCAGTTTACCATTAAGGTATCTTAAAAGAGAATCTCATTAGTTGATCACCAAAGGAATTTATAGTTGGAATTAGTAGTGGCAACATGATACAATTACTAAATAGCAGTTAGAAGCTAACTTAAGGTGAAATTGCCTTCAAGTAAGAATAGATTCCATTTTACATTTGCTTTTTAGAAATGGAAATGAAAATGCTTAATTACATCACTGTGAGATCACAAAGTGTCTATAGGACAAAAAATTGTTGTTATAAGGCTTTGATATGATCATGAAGAATCTTGAACATTTCATCAAGAAAATGATCAAATTGACACCTCCAGCCCAAACAAATGTGGCAAAGTTATTACCTAAATACTATACTAAAGTCTAAGAACATTAAAGAAAGGATAATTTAGAAAAATATAATCTTCATCTTCCACTATGGTATATATACAAAATCTAGAGATACATTATTCTCTTTGAAGATTAATCCATCACCCTATTTCAATCAATAAATAGTGAGATCCCACACGAGTATGTGTGATTGCCACCTTAATTTGTCTAGAACTAGTAGGAGATAAATAAGTAGGTATTTTTGTTAAGGATCCTCATTGAATTTGCTGTAAATAAAATTGCTTTTTGTCATATAGTTGGTTGTTCCTACAAATGCTTAAATTCTTTTTATTCAATCCTTATTTTCAGATCCTTAAAGCTCAAATTTAAATCTTGATCTTTGATCTTTCATTTTTAAAATCATTTATTTCCATCATTGAATCATCATGTTTCCTATGTGATCTTATAAAATTTTGTGGATAGGTAGATGTTAGGCCTAGTAAGCATCTTTTTTATAAAACTATAGAAATTTTTGAAGGGTTGTAATTTATATAGATAACATATCTACTTTTGCTAATAAAATATGATATGGAGTTTGAGCATTTTCTTGATATTCCTATAATAAAAACTATTTTGGACATATTCCATATGTTTCAATTGCATTACAGGTAAATTGGGTCCCCAAGTTTCACAAGCATATAATAGAACTAGTTGAACAAGTTAACTGTACATTTTCTTACGAACATCCCATGCCCAAATCTATTCTTGTGTACACGTACTACGAACAAAATATAAAGCATACATATTATTTGAAACTAAGATGCCTAATACTCATATGAAGAGATCATTTCAATTTTCTTTAACTTAATATAAAAATTGTTTGCAAAAGATCTTGTACCACACACCATCATTTTAGCATTTTAAGGAAAATAAGTCTTTTATACCACTTGTAACTCTTTGAGTAATGCCTTAATCCCATTTGTAATTGTTGATTAATCCTATGTTTTGATTTTGGTGTATAGAAACTTCAACAATGGAGAACTATGAATGGAGAGGTGTTTTTTGTCAATTATGCATGTGTGTAAACCTTGCTTAAGGCATGAATTAAGTTCAAGGACATAGGTTATTGATTCAAGTTTACTTGAGATATTTTGGGTGCAAGGAAGAAACTTCAAGGAAGCTAAACCATCATTTTGCTTAATCCTCAATGTAAGATGAATATTTGCATCCAAGTGTGGATGACACAACTAAGGCCTAGATAAGTTTAGATGGAAGATCTTAACCTAGGATGAACATCCTAACTTGGAACATCATCAATAATCATCGATGTCTCACTTGAATGCCAACCAATCTTAAGGTGGACATCCATACTTTCTAGGGACATCTGACTTGAATGCAAAGGAGTTGCAAAATGGACATTCAAGATTTAAATAGGATGTCCAAGGTAGTCATTAGTCAAAAATAAGAAAAATCCATCCATGCTATTTTCTTCACTAAAGTTTCATTGGAGTTGCAAAGAAATTTTGAGGATGATTCATTTACTTAAGTTTTTTGCCCAGATCTCATTTCACACTACTCACATTGGACTTGATACTTCTACAGCTATGCTACATGCTAGTTCTTGCACATCCTCTTAGCATTTTGTATCAGAGCTAGATTAAATGCTTAGAAAGATGCACCGCCATTGTTTACTCATCCTTCTAAGGTTATAATGCACTCTATTTTTTTATTTTTTTATTTTATTCACTTACATTCTATTAACTAGAACTTTTACATTTCTCTTCATTGTGCACTAGCATTGCTCATATTATGTAGATTAGATTGTAGATCATTTCACTAAGGTACTCTTGTATTTTTCTTAGTACTTTGTGGAGCCCAAATTTGCTCTAAGACAAGATTCCTATTTGTTTTGGTTTTTCTTGAGAGCTTTTTTTCTTGGAATACCACATGTTTGTGTTTTTTCCTTGAGGGATTTCTAGTGTATCACAACATTTTTTTTAATTCTTTGCCGTGTGAGGTTCTTGTAAGTTTTGCTAGAAGTCAAGCTTGAAAATCTATCATTGATCTTACAAGGAGCATATATTATCTAAGGATCTACCATTGTGGTGTCCTCTACTACTATTATTTCATTTCAACATTATAAAGGTGGTGATATCATGTCTTTCCCTGCGATATCATGTACGCGATATCGCAGCCCATTGCCAGTTTTATAAATAAGAGGTGGCTCTCCCTTGTCTCTCCATCTAGATCTAGACCCTTAGCAAAACCCTGGTAGTTTTACCATTCTAGAGATAGAATAATTTCCATGTGCCCGCAATAGGAGTCTCAAAGTGAACGGATCTTTATTCGAGCAAATTGTACCTGAGCACACATTTGTGTACGGAAATAAAGATGAACTTTCTAATAAACCTTGTAGTGCATGAACTAAGCTAATTAGGATTTAATTAATGTTAAATGCTTTCTTAGATAATTAATCTCTCTCAACCCTCAGCTCCTAGTTAGGTGCATTCAGTACGACCACTTCGAGCACATGTGCTACACTTGGTAACCTAGTAACGAATAGTGTTTGGTAATCCCAGTAGCATTGCATTGGTTCAGGGTGTGTATGGCAAGTGGGAATGGATACTGATGCTAGGACAATTAAAGCTTAGTTAATGAAAGTTAGTTACTTAGTCTCTTCACCCTTCCCTCTCTTAGCATAGGCAATAAAAAGATAAAAGATATAAAAATCACATACCTGAAACTCACTTAATCATACAACCGTAACAAATACAAGTGAGTTTGGGAAGACAACGATTGATTAACCTTAAGTGTTCCATAAGGCATGTAAGCACTTAGTCTGTGGAGTTCGACCAGATCGCGCGTGTAACGCTCATATTCGTATGGCTGAGTGTAGGTGTACCTCGCCACTCATCATTGGCACCATTGCTGGGGACTAAGTTGTTTGTGCACTACGTAGAACATAGGAAATCATCCACATCGTTAGGAAGCTTAAACGAACCCTTAGGAAATCACCCTCTCCTTCCACATCCGGATGCAGTCACAAAGAGCCCAACCATGAGGATAAGGGTAAGGATAAGCAAAATGAGAACCCTCGATAAGAGAGTCGAGAGCGAGGATGAGGGCACTCTAGGGAATTAAGGCATGGAAGAAGGGAAAGTAGGGAACCATGTAGACATCATAGACACCATGAGAGAGACGACCATGAGGAACCCCTACTTGCAACCTGAAGCATGTTAAACATTACGGAGGCCGTTAGAATACCTACAAGGCACCAAAAAGATAGCCGGATCAAGAGACTAGACATGAATAATATCCCACGATTTGAGGGGGGATACAACGTTGATTCATAGAACCACTTACAGACATTTCACAATGCATGTGCCTTACAGAATATTAAGAACAAGTAGCAAAAATTAAAGTTGTTCCCAAGGACACTCATAAAAGAAGCGAAAAGCTGGTATCAGTCCTTAGAACTAGAAACCATTACGAGGTGGAGTACGATGCTAAAATTATTTAATGATAAATATCAAACGTACTCCCGAGTGTCCAACTTACAAAAACAGATCCAAGGATGGAAGCAAGAAACTCATGAATCCTTGGATGCTACCATGGGATGATATTATGCATTACTACATCATTGCCTGGGCCATGGTTACGCACAACGGGATCAACTACGCCATATCATAGATGGGCTAAGGCATGAAACCAGGAGAACTCTTGGGACGTATGCCCAAGGGAGATTATCTGAACTTAGATCCCATGAGGTTCATAGATTGTTGGAGCAAGTAGCTAAAGAAGAAGGAGAGCTACATAAGAGAGAAAGTGCGAAAGAGTATAACCGCGATCCTTCCCTCTGAAAGAGGGGAGTGATATTCTATGAGGAGGAGGATGAGTCACCACTCAAAGAGTTGGTGAGTAGGAAAACCTTGCTGCATTAGAAATTAACAATAGAAGTGTTGGCTAAGGTTGATGGGATGCGATATTGCGGCCCATGCGATATCGCATCCCCTGCGATATTGTGTACGTGGTATCACGTCTTCCCCTGCAATATCGCGTACGCGATATCACAATGCGCCACCATGTCTATAAATAAGAGGTAGCTCTCCCTTATTTTAGCATCTAGATCTAGACCCTTAGCAAAACTCTGGCAGTTTAACCTCTCCAGAGACAGAATAATTTCCATGTGCCCACAGTAGGAGCTCCAAAGTGAACAAATCTTTATTCAAGTAATTTTGTACCTGAACGCACAATTGTGTATGGCAATAAAGATGAACTATTGGATAAACCTTGCAGTGCATGGAATAGGCTAAATAGGAATTTAATTATTTTTATTCATTGTTCATGATTTAAATGGTTTATTAGTTAATTAAATCTCTCTTAACCCTTATCTCCTAGTTAAGTGCATTCCGTACGACCGCTTCGAGCACGTGCATTACACTTGGTAATCCCAGTAACGAATAGCGTTTGGTAATCCCAAAAGGTTGCATTGGTTCAGGATGTGAACAGAAAGTGGGAACGGATACTGATGCTAGACATTAGGACTTAGTTAGTTAAAGTTAGTTACTTAGTCTCTTCACCCTTTCCTCCTAGCATAGGCGATAAAAACATAAAAGATATAAAAATCACATACCTCAGACTTGCTTAACCATAGTAAGTTTGGGAAGACAACGAATGATTAACCTTAAGTGTTCCATAAGGCGTGTAGACACTTAGTCTATGGAGTTTGACCAGATCACACGTATACGATGAATACATTGTAGAAGATTATGACACAAGGGATTACCATCCCACAGCGGTGCAACGTTTAAGGGACTTGCGGTAAGAGAGCTACCATACATTGTTGAAGGGCAAAAGGGTACCACACGTCCTAAGAGAAATTGGAGATGGTGAACCAATTATAACAANAGAGAGCTACCATACATTGTTGAAGGGCAAAAGGGTACCACACGTCCTAAGAGAAATTGGGGATGGTGAACCAATTATAACAAGTTCTCCATCAAATGATGTTCCCCCTCCTAAAGATAGTGAGGAGGTGGGGTATCAGAACTTGCGCTCCACGATACACAACCCTGGTTTTGATCCCCATGAACACCAAGTGTTCACTAAGGGAACAAAAACACATGACAAGGATAGGAATTCGGATTGTCATCACGATCGAGGTCGTAGCCATCGAAGAGAAGGTAAGAAACATCGTCATGGTAATGGTTCCCCTTCTTCTTCCCATTCATCACATCATTCACCCTCTCCTTCCAAATTAGGACGTAGTCACAAGGAGCACAACGGTGAGGATAAGGGTAAGAAAAATGAGAGACCTCGATGAGAAAGTCGAGAGTAAGGATGAGTGCATTCGAGAGAATCAAGGCATAGAAGGGAAAGTAGGGAACCACGTAGGCATCATAGATGTCATGAGAGAGATGATCATGAAAAACCCCTACTAGTAACCCATAGTATGTTAGACATTACGGAGGCCATTAGAATACCTACAAGGCACCAATATAGTCGGATCAAGAGACTATACATGAATAATATCCCACAGTTTGAGGGGGGATACAATGTTGATCTGCAAAACCACTTAGAGGCATTACATGATGCCTATGCCTTGTAGAATATTGAGAATGAGTGGAAAAAGTTAAAGTTTTTTCCTAGGACACTCATAAAAGAAGTGGAAAGTTGGTACCAGTCCTTAGAACCGAAAACCATTAAGAGGTGGAGTACAATGCTAGAATTGTTTAACGATAAATACCAAACGTACTCCAAAGTGTCCAACTTGCATACGCAGATCCAAGGATGGAAGCAGGGTCATCACAAACCCTTGGATGCTACCATGGGCCGATATTATGCATTGCTACATCATTGCCCAGGCCATGGTTATGCACAATGGGATCAACTCTGCCACCTCGTAGATGGGCTAAGACATGAAATTAGGAGAACCCTTGGGACCTATGCCCAAGGGAGATTATCATAACTTAGGTTCCATGAAGTTCATAGATTGTTGGAGCAAGTAGCTAAAGAAGAAGGGGAGCTACGGAAAATAGAAAGCATGGAAGAGTACAACCACGATCCTTCCCTTCGAAAGAGGGAAGTAAGATTCTATGAGGAAGAGGATGAGTCACCACTCGAAGAGTTGGTGAATAGGAAAACCTTTCTGCTTCAAAAATTAACAACGGAAGTGTTTACTAAGGTAGATGAAATATGGAGCTCCTTAGATAGTAAAATTGAAACTGTCCTAAAGATCATAGAGGATTCTAAGGAGGAACGAAGTAGTGACCATGATAAGAAAAAGCAGAGAGATCCAGGCCATGCATGTGACAAGGGTAAGGGAAAATGACTATCGGGCAACATCAGCAGTGGCAACACGCACAGTCATGGGAGATGCCACCGCCTAGATAACAATACCCTTACCGACAACCAGACCCATATGGACTAGGGATGCACCATTCAAATGGACCAAGGAATGTGAATGTGCATTCCAAACTCTAAAACAAAGGCTTGTGGAAACTCCCATTCTACAAGCCCCTGACTGGTCTAGACCATTCCATATCATGACCGACACATCTAATTATGCCTTAAGAGCCGTACTGACACAGTTAGATGAACAAAAATGCCCTTATTACATCCATTGTGCAAGTAAGAGTATCACCGATGCACAACTCAACTACACAACTATGAAAAAGGAATTAATGGATGTAGTGTTTGCATTGGACAAATTTAGGCACTATGTGTTAGGCTACAAAGTGTATGTTCATACAGATCATAGTGCAATTAGGTTCCTCATGAACAAGCCAACGGTTAGCCCTCGTATTATACATTGGTTGGTAATCCTTCAGGAGTTCAACTTAACAATAGTAGACTGAAAGGACACTGAGAATGTAGTCACAAATCACTTATCTCGGTTGCACTGGGATAGGAAAGAGGACAAAAATGCTGTATCTGATCATTTTCCTAACAAAACCCTCTTTGTCGAAGCAACAACATTGGTATAACAGCATTCTCACTTATCTCCTTTCCCAAAAAACACCACAGGGGTTGTACTTTAGGAAGAAGCAACTGTTTCTTGACAAAACCAAGTACTTCATGGAGATCAGAGGATAACTTTATAAAGTCTTTCTTGATGGCTTGGTGGTGTGTACCCGATGTGGACCAACTAAGAGTTCTCCAGGATGCTCATGAGGGTCCTTGTGGGGGTCACTATGTAGGGAGACAAACGACTATCAAGATCCTGCTTGCAGGATATTACTAGCCAATACTATTTCGGGATGCCCATCATTTTGTCCAATCCTATGAATGCTATCAACGTGATGGTGGAATGACTGCTAGAATGGAGGGCCCACAATAATGGATTCAACCTTTGGAACCCTTCGACATCTGGGGAATAGATTTATGGGGCCCATTACACCAATGTCCAATAGAAAAGCATATATCATTGTTGCTATTGACTATTTAACAAAATGGGCCGAAGCAACTACTGTAACAGATTGCATATCATCTACAGCTACAAAATTTGTACAACAACAAGTCATTAATAGGTTTGGTGTGTCGTGTGAACTCATCTCGGATAATGGAACACATTTCACGGGTGAAACCTTTCAAAAATTGATGCAACACTTAGGGGTTGAACATAAATTGACTACACCTTATCACCCCCAAGCTAATGGCCAAGCTGAGGTCACTAATCGAGAGATCACTAGAATAATAACAAGGACAATTAGCAAGTATAGGAGAGATTGGAGCACTAAACTAAATGATGCTCTCTGGGCATACCGCTCCACTTGGAAACTCCCTACAGGCTACTCTCCCTATGAGTTAGTGTATGGGAAACTCCCAAAGCTTCTAATTCATACTGAGCTCCATACATTGTCCATGGCATGTGACCTCCACCTTGACCTTGATCTAGCACAAAAATAAAGATTGGCAACTTTAAATGTACTAGATGAGAATCGATTAGTTGCCCTGTCATCAAACGAGTTACACAAGGCACATAACAAGCAACATCATGACTTAAGAATTTGAAAGGTTAAGTACCAACCAGGAGATAAGGTCCTTTATTGGAATCCCATGCATGTATCACAATGCACAAAATTCCAAACATTGTTGGAAGGACCTTACATTATTAACATAATCTTCCCCTCAGGAGCCATGACAATATACAAGCTTGAAAGCCTTGATAAGAGGTTACTGGTCAATGTGCAACAAATAAAACCCTTCCGTGAACCAAGAACAACCAGTGCAAATTACACCTTTGATAATAGACAACCTCGCTTGTTATTTCGGATCTCCCCCTTTCAATTCAGTCATGGGGGAGATGGCCACCTATACTAATCAATTAAGGCCCTCAGTTCTTTTTTAGTTTTTGTTTTACAAATTTCTTTAAATTTTCTTGTTTTTTTTACAACATCGTTTGTACTTTTTCATTTCTTTATGTGTGTGTATGTTATCCATTTTATTAAGTTTTTCATTTAATAAGTGCTCTAATGATGGCATGAACTGTTTTCTACTGGTTACTAATGTTTGGTTTTTACCTTTAAGTTATGATGTTGATACTAAGGTATGGTTCTTTTGATATAGTAGGCAATGAGTTCACTTCATCCATACATCCATAAATTTCTATGGTCTCTCTTGGCTTGGAACTGTATAGTCCCTTTCTAAATAAGAACTATAACAAATCGGTGACTGGGCATTTCTCAAACTAAGGAAGGACTCAAGGATTGAAAAGGGTGTGACTTCAAGGGAACTTGATGCATTTGTGTTGGCCATTCTATTAGGTGCTTGGATGTTTTCTTCTTGAGTTTTCTTACTATTTTGACGTTGCCCAATTATCAGGAAGCTGAGAAAATACAAATAATAAGTCTTTGCATGGTGTGGTTCTCACGCAAAAAAAAAAAAAAGACAATGAGAATTCAAAGCACACCCCTTAGACGAAATAATCATTTGGGCTACAAGCACTGGTTATGGAACTAAAATAAACATGTTCCCTCTAACTAAGGTCCTTATCGCTTCCCATTCTCTCCTCCTTCATTTCATTGAAATGGTGGTGGCTCTTTGGTGAAGGCATTCTTATTACTTCAAGTGGATGGATTGGCAGAATGCATTAATGCGAAGTCACTGGATGTGGTTTGTTAAGGCCAGACTCGGAATGGGATCTACTAAGTCACATTAATCATTAAATACACAAGGGGTTGTATACCACCTTATTTTTTTGGATTCCATTCCATTCTCTTCTCTCCATCCTTCTCTCCATTGTTCACCTCATTGTCGGTTTGTTAGGGCATTAAGGGCATAAGCCTTCTTTGGGGAGGACCCACTGGCATTCCTATTTGGTACACCAGTTAAATTCTTTCCCTTAACATTTTTGCAAACAACTCTATTTTGTTCATTTCCATCTTGACCTCCATTTCATTGACATTATAGTTGTCTCTTTTTCTCCATCTTTCTTGTTCTTTTTCTTTCTCCATTCTATCGCTACTAAAGGTTTGCTCTTAGTCATGGGGGTCCTGACCCAATTTTTTCAATTTTTTCGATTTTCTCCTAGCCCCTACACCTTCAATAGTCACCACTATTATATCTCCAGACTCGTATTAGCCATACCACAACTCAACCAATGGACCTTTCACCGAAGCAAGGTATCAATTGCATTATGATTCATTTACCCTTGCTAATAAAAGACTGTGTTGTGTGTGTAGATGGAAATCATGCAACAATGGATTGGATTTGGAGGGAACACTTAGAATGGATCGGTGCTAAAGTAGCTATGCAAGGAATGAGATGGATGGTGCACTTATGGATAGACAACGAAAGGTGCAATCTTGGCGTTGGTAGCAGTAGACTTCTTCTCTCTTCTCTCTTCTCTCTCAGTTGCCAAATAAGTCCTGATGTCAATTGTATAAAGTGTTCACTCTTGTTGTCGTGAACACCAATTTTATCATGTTCTGTAATGATGATCCATTCACATGTCATCCCATTCACCATTAGTTCCATTCAAGTTAATAATCCCATACCTTCCCAATATTTTGTAAGGAACTCAAGGAAGAGTTTTTATTCAGTCATGGGGGTATGATGGGACGTGATATCTCATGGGCCACAATATCGCATACGCGATATTGCGTCTTCTCCTATGATATTGCGTACACGATATCGCAGTGCATCACCAAGTCTATAAATAAGAGAAGCTCTCCCTTGTTTTGGCATCTAGATCTAGATCCTTAGCGAAACTCTAGTAGTTTTACCTCTCCAAAGATAAAATAATTTCCATGTGCCTGTAGTAGGAGCTCCAAAGTGAATGGATCTTTATTCGAGCAATTTTGTACCTAAACGCACAATTGTGTACAACAATAAAGATGAACTGTTGGATAAACTTTGCAGTGCATGGAATAGGCTAAATAGGACTTTAATTATTGTTATTCATTATTCAGAATTTAAATGCTTTATTAGTTAATTAAATCTCTATCAACCATTCTCTCCTAGTTAAGTGCATTCAGTATGACCACTTCGAGCACGTGTGTTACGCTTGGTAATCCCAGTAACGAATAGCGTTTGGTAATCCCAGAAGGTTGCATTGGTTCAAGGTGTGAACGGCAAGTGGGAATGGATACTGATGCTAGACATTAGAACTTAGTTAGTTAAAGTTAGTTACTTAGTCTCTTCACCCTTTCCTCCTAGCATAGGCAATAAAAACATAAAAGATATAAAAATCACATACCTCAAACTTGCTTAGCCATACAACCGTGACAAATACAAGTAAATCTGGGAAGAAAACGAAGGATTAACCTTAAGTGTTCCATAAGGCATGTAGGCACTTAGTCTGCGGAGTTCGACCGAATCACACATGTAACCCTCGTATTCATATGGTTGAGTGTAGGGATACCTCGCCACTCATCAAAGGTCGATCAAATGTGGAAGTCCTTAGATAGTAGATTTGAAACTGTTTTAAAAATCGTAGAGAAGTCTAAGGAGCAAAGTAGTAACCATGATAAGAAAAAGAAGAGGGATTTGGACCATGCATGTAACAAAGGTAAGGGTAAATTAACTATCACTAAAGAGGTTATGGATTCAGATACAGACAATGCGGTGGATGTGAAATATGCCAATATGACCATCCTAAGGGATGTTGCTCAATAATCTCATATCTACAAGAGTTTGGGAGGTATGCACTCAACCCAAGACTTAACAAACGTCAAGTACCCCGTCAGTTACCTTATCCCCAAGGTAACCCAAGGTAGTTCCACCAACCGTTAACATATTATCCAAGTGGAACTCCACCACAACCTATGGAGTAACACCAGCAGTAGAAATACCCACAGTCATGGGCGATGGCACCGCCAAGGAAATAATACCCTTACCGACAACTAGATCCATATGGCTACTATGTGCAGCAACCAATCTCTCCAAGTGACTCTATCAGTCACGTAACCCCACAACCTCACTACTAGGCTTGGGAGTATTATAAGACTCCTTCTCTTGGGAGAGACACACCACATGCATACCATCCTCCAAATCCGTTTGCCACTCTTACACCGATAGCTCCACTACCGCCCGCTCCAGTGATGCAAGGGGAACTCCCCACTCAACTGTAGCAACACACTACTACGAGAGCTATAAACCTACAACCTGCTATTGGTTCTAACAATCATACAAAGAGAAGATCTTTCTTTAGAACTAAAAGCCCAAACAAGCTCTCACAACCACAAGCGGTTGAGCCTCTAAATGCTCCTCCATCAAATAAGGCTTCAGAGCTCCCTTCAAACCAACAACAGAGCTCAACGCATATGGTTATGTTAACACATATCGTCACTAACTGGATAAAGGTGGGCCACCTTCCTAGGAAACTCTCTGATCCTGGAAGTCCCTTAATCTACCTCTAAGTTGCTGGAAATAAACCACGTAAGGCTCTTTTGGACTTAGGTTCCGGAGTCAAGTTGATATCGTAGGAAATGTATAAAGCCTGAAACTTGCCTCCACTAAGGAAGAGCAATATTCGCTTAGAGCTAGCTGACCAGTCCATCACTATTCCCTTGGGATTAGTGGAGGACATCATTACCACTATGTGTGGTTGGTCATACCTAGCTGATTTCCTAGTGATACAAGTCAACAATGACAAGGGGGACTTCCCAATAATAATGGGAAGGGCATGGCTAAGTACCGTGAACGCATTCCTAGGAATCCACGATCTTTCCTTGGAAATATCTAAGGAAAATACTTATGGAAAGATTGAGAAGAAGAAGGTTTCATGGATAACATACAGTGATACAAAGGGTGATAGTGTATAGGAGCATTCAACATCTCCTGCATGCAATCGGTGTGCCCAGGAAGTTAACATACAAAAGTGCTTGTATGTAGCAACCACACAACAAGAGAACACCTAGTGGTTGATAGCTAATCAAGAGAGCAACACACCAATATGCATGGAACTAACTGGGGGACCAACTTTCACCCACGAAGAAAGCATAGATGCACTAGAGCAAGAGTGTCGCCAACTTCCAACCCTTAATCTAAAACCACCAATCGAGGGAAGTTGGAAACTCTTAGAAAATCCAAATGAGTATTCTAATAGGAGAACACTAGTCTGTGTGCAACCGACAAACCCTTATCATGAACCTAGAACAGTCTATGCACATAGCACATTTGAGAGAGGACGATCTCGCTCCCTATTTTGGATCCCTCCCTTCCAATTCAATCATGGGGGAGATGGCCACCTATGCTAATCATTTGAGGGCCTCGGTGTTTTTAAATTTTTGTTTTACACCTTTTTCTTTTACAAATTTTGTTAACTTTTCTTGTTTTTGTTTTACAACATCATTTATACTTTTTCATTTCTTTGTGTGTTTGATTATTTTGTTTGATTCGTCACTTAATAAGTGCTTCGAAGATGGTATGAACTGTATTCCATTTATTGCTAATGTTTGGATTTTACCTTTAAGTTATGAGGTTGATACTAAGGTATGGTTCTTTTGATATAATAAGCAATGAGTCCACTTCATCCATACATCCATAAAATTCTATGGTCTCTCTTGGCTTGGAACTGTACAGTCCCTTTCCTAATAATACGAACTATCAACGAATTGGTGACTAGGCATTTCTCAAACTAAGGAAGGACTCAAGGATTGAAAAGGGTGTGACTTCAAGGGGATTTGATGCACTTTTTCTGGCCATTCTCTTGGGTGCTTGGATGTTTTCTTCTTGAGTTTTTCTTACTATTCCGACATTGCTTCATTTTTAGGAAGCTGGCCAATCAAAATAAAAATAACAAAGTCTTTGCATGGTGTGGTTCTCACGTATAAACACAAAAAAAAATAGTGAGAATTAAAAGCACACCCCTTAGATGAAATAATCATTTGGGCTACAAGCACTAGTTATGAAACTAAAATAAACATGTTCCCTCTAACTAAGGCCCTTCTCGCTTCCTTTCTCCTCTTTTGTTTCATCAGAATGGTGGTGGCTCTTTGGTGAAGGCATTTTTGTTGCTTCAAGTGGATGGATGGGCCAATGTATTAATGCAAAGTCACTGAATGTGGTTTGTTTGAGGTCGAATTTGGAATGGGATCTACTAAGTCACATTAACCATTAATACACAAGGGGCTATACACCACCTTGTTCTTGGGATTCCATTCCATTCTCTTCTCTCCATCTTTCTCTCCATTGATCACCTCATTGTCGGTTGTATCAATAGTCTATATTTTGGTGGATGCATTGTTTTCTTTTTGGTAAACTCTTGTGGTTAAGACTTAAACTCTTGTCTCCAAATGACATTCCTAGAGCCTACGAACTCTTTGATTGTGGGATTGTTAGGGCATTAAGGGCATGAGCTTGCTTTGGGGAGGACCCACTAGCATTCCTATTTGGTGCATCCATTAATTTTTCCCTTAAACATTTCCGCAATCACCATTTATTTTGTTCATTTCCATCTTTAACATCCATTTTATCAACTTTACCATTGTTTCATTTTCTCCATCTTTCTTCTTCCTTATCTTTTTCCATTCTGTCGCTATCAGAGGTTCGCTGTCAGTCATGGGGGTCCTGGTCCAATTTTTTCAATTTTCTCCTAACCCCTACGCCTCGAGTAGTCACCAGTATTATATCTTTAGATCCGTATCATCCATAGCACAACTTAACCAATGGACCTTACACCGAAGCAAGGTATCAATTGCATTATGATTCATTTACCCTTGCTAATATAAGAATTGTGTTGTGTGTGTAGATGGTAATCATACAACAACGGATTGGATCTAAAGGGAACACTTGGAATGGACTAGTGCTGAAGTAGTTGCACACGAAACAAGATTGATGATACGCTTATGGATGGACAACGAAAGGTGCAATCTTGGCATTGGCAACAACAACCTTCTTCTTTTCTCTCTCTCTTCTCTCTTCTCTCTTAGTTGTTAAATAAGGCTAGATTTCAATTATGTATAGTGTTCACTCTTGTTGTCATGAACACTAGATTTTGCTATGTATTGTAATGATGATCTGTTCACATGTCATCCCATTCACCATTAGTTCCATTCAAGTCAATAATCCCATAACTTCTCAATATTTTGTAAAGAACTCGAGGAAAAGTTTTTATTCAGTCATGGGGGTATGATGGGACGTGATATCGTGTCTTTCCCTACGATATCACGTATGCGATATTGCAGCCCGTGATCAGTTCTATAAATAAGAGGTAGCTCTCCCTTGTCTCTCCATCTAGATCTAGATCCTTAGCAAAACTCTAGCAGTGTCACCATTCTAGAGATAGAAAAATTTCCATGTGCCCGTAGTAGGAGTCTCAAAGTGAAGGGATCTTTATTCGAGCAAATTGTACCTGAGCACACATTTGTATATGAAAATAAAGATGAACTTTCTGATAAACCTTGTAGTGCATGAACTAAGATAATTAGGATTTAATTAATGTTAAATGCTTAAATGCTTTCTTAGATAATTAATATCTCTCAACCCTCAACTCTTAGTTAGGTGCATTCAGTATGATCGCTTCGAGAACATGTGCTACGCTTGGTAACCCAGTAACGAATAGCGTTTGGTAATCCCAGTAGCGTTGCACTGGTTAAGGGTGTGTACGGCAAGTGGGAACGGATATTAATGCTAGGACAATTAAAGCTTAGTTAATGAAAGTTAGTTACTTAGTCTCTTCAACCTTTCCTCTCTTAGCATAGGCGATAAAAAGATAAAAGATATAAAAATCACATACCTCAAACTCACTTAACCATACAACCGTGACAAATACAAGTGAGTTTGGGAAGACAATGATTGATTAACCTTAAGTGTTCCATAAGGCATGTAAGCACTTAGTCTGCGGAGTTCGACCGGATCGAGCGTGTAATGCTCATATTCGTATGGTTGAATGTAGGGGGTACCTTGCCACTTATTACCATACATCTTAGTGAATGTATTTTATTTTAATTATTTGGGTATTCCTTTTTTAGTTTTAATTTTTTAGATAACTATTCAATCCCTTCCCTTCTACATTCAATGATCCATAAGTGGTAGTAGAGCCTCTATTGATTAATTCTAGATTGACAACCTAAAAAAATAAAAAATCAAAACTAAAAAAAAATAATTAAAATAAAATACAAAATAAAACATATTCACCAAGATATGTGGTAAAGCTCATCACCTTTATAATGCTGAAATGAAATAATAGTCGTAGTAAGAGGGTATTCTTCTTTGAAAATCATAAATTCTAACTTCTTGTTTATCATGAACCTTGAGCATTTGCTCCTAATATATGATTCATATCTTTCACAACTCTTAGGTAACTAGGGCAAGCCCTCATTTTCATTCAACCAAAAGAAGAAGATCTAGCTTGAAGATCACCTCTATTAGTGTTTCTTGTTGATAAGCAGCAGGTACCCCCTATGCCCAACCATACAAATCACAAGCATTCACGTGCAATCTAGTCAAATTCTGTGGATGGGACTAGTGTGGTATTTATATTGTTAATCATAGATCACAAGTCATTGTCTTCTCACATGAACTATTGGTAATTTGGTCACATATGATTTAGTCCAAAGTAAGGCATATGATTATTGATGTTATGCAATCCTTAACTAACTAAATAATCATGTAGAAATTAATTATTTAAACTAATTAAAAATAAGAAGATAAATCCTAAACTATCCTAAGGGCAATGAGTATCCATTCCTACGTTGACATACATGTCTTGAACTCATGTATCCACTGCTGGGATTACCAAGTGTTATTCTACTTGATGAACCAAGCAATAATGTTGCTGGGATTATCAAGTCAATACATGTTTATTCTTGAAACTAGTCACGTGCATCCCGCTTATGTGCATGGAAATATAAATGTTAACTAAGTACATAGAAAATAAATTGCATTGAAAGTAAATCTATTCTAAGTCAAAGTGCTGCAATGAATAGGAATCAATATCGATCTTATTGTCGTTCAATGAACATGTCCAAGTACAATGCCACTCAAATGAGATGTTGTACAACTGACTCAAATCTACATTGTGTGCACTCACTAACTATTTGCTAAGATTATGAAATAAAATTGCAAGAGTTTGGCTACACTATTGACTAAATGGTGCCAAATATGCAGTGTGTGCTTGCATATTTATAGAAAAATGCAAGCATTGCGTTGATAGGGATGTGTTAATGCATTTAGCTATGTTGAAGAGGATGTGTCAATGTATCTAAGATGCTTTGCTAGTTAATGCATTAATGCATTTTCATCTACACATATGCATCGATGGGGTGCATTGATGAGGCTTCATCGATGGGGATGCATCAACAAAGTTGCCCTACATATCATGTCTCATCATACCCCCATGGCTAACTAAAAACTCATACTTAAGTTATATATAAATGGATGAAGTTTTATTACAGAAATTCTAGAGGACGTAGACTAGATTAGCTACATTACAAAAATTGGAATGCCACATTACAAAATTTTATTTGAGTGGATGTATTACAAAATGATGAAAAGACTAGATAGACATCAAAGTTTGCAAAATTGCAAAGGTCTTCAAAAATCCACTAAAGATGCATCTTCTTATTGTCGTTAGTGGTGGCAAACTTTCCAACCTTGATTGTTATGCTGATGCTTATCTTTTTATGTAGAAAATTCTTGAAGGATTAACTGAAATTTCTTTTCATCATCCCATGGATCCAAAAAACATGTGATGTTTGAGAGTTAATCCTTGTATGTACTACTATTTGTCCATGGACATAATCTCTGTTGTTCTCCTCTTGGCCTCATTTCCTTTGCTTTTACAAGACCTTCAACCTTAAGAATTCCATTTGGCATAATCTAAAATCACCTAATGATCAACATTAGTGTTGATAATTTTTCATTAATGATTAACCCTTCTCAAATCCATAGTTAGCTCAAAATTTGAAAAACTTTTAGCAGGTAAGCTCAAGATGATTTCATAATAATGTTTCACAAGGCTCTAAGGTAACTAAAATCAACGAGTTGTTCAAGTTATTTTGATTATTTTTACTATTAGCTACCATAATGTTCAAAAATGGGTATTAGAAAAATTTCAAAAAGTACATTCTTGACCCCCCACAATAAATGAACTTAACTCTAGAAGTGCATAAGTGTTTGAACAATTAAAACTGAAGGTCTAGATCACAAGATGACCAAGAAATATTAAATTCATTAAAATTGATGAGAAGTAGTCCCAAAATCATGAGTAAATTTAGAGAAGTCATTAATGATGTTGTTGATGATGTAAGGTTTGGTTCAAAGCCATGATCAACAAAAGTTATACATGTGGGTCCTCCCCAAAGTAGGCTTCTGTCATAATGCCCTTGCATAACCACTTCTCTAGATGTCTATGGGCATCTTAGAAGTTAGGATTTTGCATTATACTATAAAAAAGAATTAGGCTCATAATTGCTTGTAGCAGTGAGTTGAATAATGGGATAAGAATGGACTGCAGAGATTGGGATGTAAGGTACTTAACCATGTCTGCAATAGGTTCTTATGTCAATTATAAATAAAATGACCATCATACCTATCCATCCAAGTTTCAGACCAAGTCCATACCATTAACAGTGGCCTCGAATTGATGTGTCCCTTCTTGATGACCATGATTAGTCCACAACAACCACAGAGAACGAACATCACTCTAGAAAGGGAAGAAATAAGAAGGAAGGAAGGAAGGGCCTTAGTTAGAGGGGTGTCTTCAAGCATGGGTAACATGTCTTTCCAACCCCATAACTAGTGTTTATAGCCCATTATTATGTCTAAGGGATGTGCTTTGAATTTCCATTATTTTTTTGTTTTTTATTTTTTATTTTTTATTTTGGGAATAACACCATGCAAAGACATGCTTCCTATTTATTGATTGATGATAAAAGTAATGATACATTCCATGTGAAGTTATAGGCCCTAAGAAGGAAGTCAAGAAGAGAACCCAACAAATCACCTTGAGATCACACCCTTTTTTGTTTCCAATTGGTCTTTCCCCTTTTGTTTAAGGCACAATGATCATTAGTTAATCTTTGGTTTTGTGTGAGAAGAAATATATTATTTTCATAATAAAGACCTTTTATCTAGAGAAACTAGAGGGATGGATGATGTGGTTTCATTGCATTACACAATTATTTACCCAATCATCTTGATAGCATAGGACAAAGACCCAGCATGATTGGCAATATTATTGATAAAAAAATAGTAGACATTCATAGAACATAAAGGAAACAACTCAAGAAAAGAAAAGAAAAATAACAAGGAATAGAAAACATGTTAAGAATTGGAAAATTTTTGAAGAAATAGGAAAATGATAAAAAATTGTACAACAAAAAACTAAAAATTCATTTATTAGTTCTTGATTCAAGATGGGAAATCTTCCCCATGACTAAACTCATGGGTGAGCATTTAGAAAATGGACCACACATTTCCTTGGTTATATACCATAAGTTTTCCATTTATCATTTTTAATGATTTAAGTTTTCTCTTGTTAGAACATTTAACATTAATGATAATTAGATTTTGATCATTTGGAGACATATATTCAACTGGACTTGAAGGAATTTCCTTTTTAGAGGGTTTAGATATGTTTTCTTTTTGATTTTCTATTTGAATTCTTAGGTCTCTTTGTTTAACATCTTCTTTTGGTGTATAGTCAAAGTGTAAGATGTATTTTTTTAAGTTCTCTATTTGGTTCATTTTCTTAGGATAAGAACTAATAAGTGAGTTGGATATTTCAATGTATCTTTTGAATGGTTTTGTATTCTCATTTTAGAGCCACTAGGTGTCTTTTGGTTTAGTGGCTATTGTGTAGGCTTGGTTTTGCACACACACTTGTCGTTAAGTTTGTTATGGGTTAGTATAGGGATCATGTTAATACTTTGAACTTTGGCCCACAATTGAATCCTTAATCATTATTAGTAACGCATGGAATTCTCTATCTCTCCACAATGATAGGTGAAGAATCTAAAGGACCCTAGATCTATAATCTAAGCTTAAATGAAATAAAGAACTTTTTTGGAACAAGCACAATCTTATGAAACTCTCTTACTTCTATATATTTATATCTCTTCTATATTACCAATGAATATGTGCTGCTACAATTATATAGGCCTTGATCTCCCAAGAATAGATTTGGAGAGATCAGCATGAATGTAGGAAATCATGGGGATGATCCTTATCATCTTATTTAAGGATCTTCTTCATATAGGATGAATTAAACATGGAATTGGATAAGAATTACATGAATAGGATCTCATCTTATTTAATATAGATTTATGTATGAGATCTATCTTCTAATTCTATTGTGGAACATCTAGTCATCATATTCCATAATAGGTTCACCTTTTATGTTTTGTGTTGGAGTGGTAATGATTGTTGGCTTTTTTTAAGATTAGAAGACATTGTTATTATAAGGAACAGGGCTACACCGAATTTTCCTTTTACTAGTTTTGATGAGCTAGTAGGTTTACTTGTTTTATTCACATGTGTGGAAATTGTCCTAAAGAAAGGACATTTCTAAGACTTTTGTTAAGGTCAACTAACACTATCATTCACTTTTATGTTCACATCATAAGTGGCATTCTTCTATTGAGGTTGTGGTACCAATCCTTCTTGCATTACTGGTGGTGACATATGTTAGAGGGATGTATGAAAGTATTGAGAATGTGCGAATGATAAGAGATGCAAGAGGGTGATCCCATAGGAGATTTTTTGAGTTGATGGCATTTAGGATAGTAGTACTAGTGATTTGAGGGAGAGAAAGTAAAACCATTTTGAGAAATAGATTGAACATAGTATCCATAAGGGTTAGGTTGGCAATAAGGATATTATTGATTTATTGATGGCATCTCCCACAACTATGTATTTTGCTATTGTGGTTGATAGTAGCCTTGAGGTTAATAAGAAGTCCCACTAGGATAGCATGTTTTGTTGTAGGATTGTTTATAATTGACTTGTGGATAAGGTAATCTCCTAGGCATATGCTTTTCTACAAACTTGAAATTCAAAGAAAAAGCCCCAAACTCTTGTAGATGTAACATATCTGGGCAATAGTCCTTTGGATGTTCATATTAGTAGATGTCCCATCCATTATTCTCTTCTATATTCTACTATAGCTATTTTTCCTTTTTGTCAATAAGTGTTCTTACTTGTTTCATTGTTCCTTTTCCTCTTCTCATTTTGATCACTTAATTCTTTTTGCTTTACCTTCTCCTTTATAATTTTCAAGTTGGTTGTAACTTTTCATTCATAAATTCCCACATTTTATCTACCCTTGCTTTAATCTTAGTAATAGACTTTTGTATTAGCAAGGTTTTATGTGAAATCAACTCATTAAGAGTTTTCTCTTTTTCCTAATCATAAATATGAACCTCTTTTTCATGAAGAGTTGGATCCTAGTTATATTCCTCCGCACTCTTCCTTTCACATAGCTCTCCTTCTTCTTTTGCCACCTATTCAAATAGCCTTTGTAGTTGATGGGCTCTCAATTTAGATAATCGTCCTTGGGCATAGATCCCAAGGGTCTCCCTTATTTTATTACAAAGCCCATCTATGATGTGGAGAAGCTACTCATTTTGAGAAAAACCATGGCTTAGATATTGATGTAGCAGACAATAGCAGCTATCCAAGGATTCATGATTTTTTTACTTCAATGCTTGGATTTGTTTTCTTATATTTAACACTCTCTCATAGGTTTGGTATTTTTCATTGAGGAGCTCAAGCATTGTCGACCATCGGTGGATTGAATCTAGTTCCAACGATCTATACCAACTTTCAACTTCTTCTATTAGTATCCTAGGGGAGAACTTAAGCTTTTTCCATCTACTTTCAATGTTTTCTAAGGCGCAGTCATNAAGAACTTAAGCTTTTTCCATCTACTTTCAATGTTTTCTAAGGCGCAGTCATCATGGAAGGCTTATAAATGATGTAGGGGATCAAAATTATAGCCTCCCTTAAATTTAGGGATGTTATTCATATCAAGCTATTTGATGCAGCTTTCCCTTTGATGCCTATGAGGTATTTGAACCACCTCCCTAATTTGTATCATGCTCCTAGTAGCCAACAAGGGTTCATCTTCATTAGACATGTCATGATGATGATCTCCATTTCTATTTATCTAATAGTGATGATCTCATCTATGATCACTTTGATATCTCTCATCTTGCCTTTACATTATGTTTCTATCTTCATCTTGACCCCTTAGTGTATCTTTATCTCTATACCAATGTTCATCTTTGTTAGAATTAGATGTTGAAGAGGAAGAGGAAGATGGTGAACTCAGAGAATCACCTTGGCTCTTATATCTCCCCCTATGGTTCCTTGATTTATCTCTTCTAGGTTTGGAGGAGGTCCTAGGCCCCAAGGCCCTCCTTGTTCTAGAACTTGTTCCATCCCCTCTAGGGTTTTCTGCATGACTTGAATGTAGTCTTTGAATGTAGTAAGGGTCTAAATGAGCATATGAGACCCCTGTGCTTAGTAATTCATTCCAATTCTCTTCAATATAGATCTTAAAATTTGTCCTACTATTGTTCTTATCATGTGATGGGTGATTAGTTCTATGTGAAGGAGATATGTTTTTATTTGAAAATGTGTGACTTAAAATACTAATATTTTTAAAAAGATAAATCATTAGTACTTTTACAATGATTTTTTATAATATAACTAATCTAGATAAGTAACACCATCCCCTACAACACTGCTAATGATGAGCAGTGAATACCCCCTATGCTTAACCATACAAATCACAAGCATTCACATGAAATTTGATCAAATTTTTTGGATGGGACTAGTGTGGTATCTATATTGTTAAGCATTAATCACAGGTCGTTGTCTTCTCACTTGGACTAGTGGTAGTTTGGTCATGTATGGTGTAGTCCAAAGTAAGGCATATGATTATTGATGTTGTGTGGCCCTTAACTAACTAAATAATCATGTAGAAATTAATTATTTAAACTAATTAATAATAAGAAAATAAATCATAAACTATTCTAAGGATGATGAGTGTTCATTCCTAGCTTACTGTACATATTCTAAACTCATGTATCCACTACTAGAACTACCAAGTGTTATGCTACTAGGCGAAATAAGTAATAATGCTACTAGGATTACCAAGTGTTATGCTACTAGGTGAACCAAGCAATACTACTACTAGGATTACCAAGCAAATATGTATTTATGGTTGAAACTAGTCATGCTTAGTCCATCGATTGATTAACATGCATGTGAATGTAAATGTTAACTAAGTACATAGAAAATAAATTGTATTGAAAGTAAATCTATTTTACGTCAAAGTTCTACAATGAATAGGAATCAATCTCGATTTTATTGCTATTCATGGAATGTATCTAGGTACAATGCAACTCAAATAAGATGCCATACAACTAACTCAAATCTACACTACATGAACTCACTAACTATTTGTTAATATTACAAAATAAAATTGTAAAAGTCTAGCTACACTACTAACCAAATGATGTCAAATACACAGCGAGTGCTTGTTAATTTATAGGTAAATAAAAACATTACATTGATGGGGATGTATTAATGCATTTAGCTACATCGATGGGAATGCATTGATGAGGATGCATCTATAGGGTTATTTCAACTCATCAAATATGCATTTCCCATTAATTCATTTATGCATTTTCATCCACACATATGCACTAATGCATCTAAGATGCATCGACAGGGATATGTCGACGAGCTTTCATCAACAGGGATGCATTGATGAAGTGGCTTGACACATCATGTCTCATCATTTGCCATTGCTTATTATTTGCTATAGTCATGTTTAGAATTGAGTGTTCTCTTAAGAACCTCATCATATTCTATTTATATTATGTATAGGTTCTCCTCAAACTTGAGGGATTCCATATAAAATGTCATGAATGTATGATGAAAGCTTGAAAAAATAGAAGAGAAGCTTGCCTGCATATTATTATCTCATTGTATCATATTAGTTGCTTCATCCTATTTTAATTTGTCTAATGTTTTCATTAATTTCATGAACTTCAACTTTGTATTAGTCTCATTATCACTCAAGAAAAAGAAGAAGTTCTAGCTTGGAGATCACCTCCATTTTTGTTTCCTACCATTAATTATTGTTTGTTCTAGGTCTTAACACCATTTTAATCTCAAGGAGGGTTTCTCGACCATCCAATAAATCATTGGAAGAAAAATAGTAAGTTCTACTAAAAATTATTTTAACAAGCTTCTACACTTATTTTTTCCATTAAAGGACCCTAAATCTCTACCCTTTTGAGCTACATTTATTGTTGTAGAACCATCTCCATCTATCACTATTTATTTAGATAATTTAGGCTTTCTTTTAGCATCAAAATCAACACTCTCAGTGAAACCACAACATGACCACAACTTGTGGTTAAAATAGAGCATAAACCATAACATGATCATGAATCATGATATCCTTAGATAAGAAAAGACCATTGTTTTGATTAACATGACCTCACCACAAGTTGTTATATTATAGAACAACCTTATTGTGACTCATGGTCTTATCCAAAATCAACCATGAAAGTGGATGTAGTAATTTGACAACTACAAGGATTATCATGGCCTAATCATAACCTATGATTAGGCCATCATGACTACTTCACAAATCATGGTCTCATCACCATAAGATAGTAATAGCTTGTGGTCTTTGTTCTAGCTCTGAGAAAGACCATGATCTAACCATGACATGTGCTCATGATACCATGAGATGATGATGATCCATGATCTTTCCTCATGAGTTAACCATGACTTGTGATTTGTAACACCATGAGGGAGCCATCACTCATGATTCCAATCATGGGAAAATATTTGATTGAGTTTTAAAAAGTAATTGGTAGATTCCATAACTCAAAAAGAACCTTATTTCCACTATAATCTATGATAACAACCATCAAAGGTATTAGCACTATTAGAAAAAAAAAACATATTCTAAGTCAAAAATGTTTTCTATGTAAAAATATTACAACATAATATCTTGAGTATAAGTCAATTTTGCAATGAAGATCATAAAGTTATTTTTCAGAAAAATGCTTATGCCTTTAGAGATTCCAAAATAGGGAGACCTCTTATTATTAGACATTGTAAGAAAAATGTACACCTATCATCTTGATAAAATATTATTAACACTTGAACCAAGTCTCTCATGAGCAAAATAGGCAATGTAAGACTATGGTACTAGAAATTCTAGCATGTTAACATGGAGGTCCTTTAAACACTTATTAAGAACAATATGGTGAGAGGCCTACCTAAATTAAATGATTTTTATGATCAATTGTGTAAAATATATCAAAAAGGCAAGATGACCATGGTCAGATTTGGTAAGAAAAATTACATTTCTTCTTGACATCTTTTGGATCTATTACATCTTAATGTGGTAAGACCTTCTCAAACTCTAAACCAATTTTATAGCTACAATGTAAGGAATTCTACACTTAAGAAGAAAAATAAAAGGTATCACATAGATCAAGTTCAAGGGCATAATACCATAGATAAACTTATTATACCAAAAACCCCTTGGCATAGTAGAATCCTAACCTATCTACTATTAGAGTGTGTAAACATTAATTAAATCTAAGAGCCTATGAAAAAAACTATATATGAATTGTGAAATAAATAATAACCATCAATCTGTAAAAATTCCACCAATTATAAAAATAAGATTCATAACTCTAACTATTTAAAATTATATAGTTAGCAACTAATAATTACTTTAGAATAGTATTAGCCTAAAGAGTATAACAAGTAGGTGTTACATGCTTCAAAAAATCATTCATACATTTAACATGTACAAGAAACACATGAAGATAAATTTTATCAATCTAGTTCATTCTAGTAGTTTAATACATATGCAAAATTATCAATGTCATCAAATTAGCAAGCTACATATAAAGTTTATTAGGTTTATAGCAACTCATTAACCTAAACTTAAATTCTCGCAGCTTCTTCTCACTCCACCTATAAATAAAAATAGCTAGTCTACATGACCAAGTAAGAATATACTATACACATTTCTTGTAAGAATTAAAGGTAGGATGATTGAGCTAGACTATGAACATCTATCTTGCATAGCACAAGTTAGAACAAAATATTGTAGTAAACATTCATATAATATTTATGCCACAACATAACATAAACTAAATAATATGTTAGTTACTCATCCTACCATCATCGTAGTCAACCATATGGAATTACAAATATCATCATATTAATGTAACATTATACTATATTTTTGTGCATATATACTTACTAATACCCATCAACCCATCATGCCTTGCATCCTAAACTATTGACCCTAAAGACTCTTGGTTCTCTTACCTTACCACTCTTATACTTAGTATCATAGGACTCCTAACTTTTTGCTATTCAATTTTTTGGTTTATTACCTCAAGTCTCTTTCATCCTCTTGGCATCACAATGTTTCTTAGGACTCTTTCACCAACTTGGATTACATAGGCCTAAACACTCTTACATCCTCTTAATTATCATGAACTTTACACTTTATCTCAAGACTCTATCACCTTTTTATCTATGATAAGAACTTGTTTCTAGCTATTACATTTAAGTATCCTTCACGTAACCAAAGTTACATATATTCACTAACACATATTATGCTTACATAAGTTATAATAATGATAAACACAAGTGATGGAAGAGCATCGGTAACCACAATTTGTACTAAATCTAAATCCTTATTATAATCCTTCATTACTCTTTACAAATTATGATCATTTAGGAATAGATGTCTAGAACTAACATCTAAGATTAATGTTTAGAATTGATATAACATTTTTTTTGTTCTTAACATAATTTGATATCCAAATCTAACATTTAGGAGTAAATTTCTAGACTAAAGTGTTGTTGTTTTTGTGCATAATTTGCATTGGCATCCAAAAAACATCATCAATGATGTCCTAAATTAATGTAACATTATTTTGGGTCTAATCTAGACTAATGTCAAAAACTAATGTCCAAGATAATAAACAAATCTGTGCTTGGTAAGTTGTGAAGTGGTCCAAGATGTGTATGGTTGATCAAGGAATTTATTGCTCATCGCACTTAGGCTAGATTAGATCTTCTTACCCTTTTCCTCCTAGCTTAACTTAGTTAATATTATTTTCCACTACCTTTAAGAGTAGCATTAGGTTAGAACACATCATACACCTCACTCTGGACTAAACCATATGTGACAAATATAATACTAGTCCAAGTGGGAAGACAACGAACTGCAACCTAAGGTTAACGATCTAGGTGTCACAACTAGTCCATCTGTGGAGTTCGACCGGATTGCACGTGAGAACGTTCGTATTCGTATGGTTGAGTGTAGGGGTACCTCGCCACTCATCATTGGCGCCGTTGCCGGGGATGGTGCTAGTTATCTAGATTAGTTATATCATACAAGGTCGCTATAAAGAACTTAACGATATATCTTTCAAAAAATAATAATTATAAAAAGTCACATCCAAATTCACACACAACTTCATAGCAATGTCTCTCCTACAAAATAATAATAATGCCACACTTAGTGAGGAAGTTCATTGGAGAACCAACGAACTATATGAAGATGAAGATTGGAGTACACAACCTGAAGTGGGAGTCTCTTATAAACATGAACGAAAACAACGTCATTGCAACATATGAAGACATAACTTACCTGATGACGATGAACTCCCACTGGCCACTACAAGCCTAATGCAAATACAAGAGGCCGTTCAAATCTCATGTAGGCATCGTAAAGAGAGTCGTCTACCTAGGCTCGATTTAAAAAACTTTTCTACATTTTCAGGAGGCTATGACTTAGATCCGCATCAACATTTACAAGCCTTCTACGATGCTTGCACATGGAATAACATTGATAATGGTTGGAAAAAACTTAAGCTCTTTCCCATGAAACTAGTTGACCAAACAAAAGTATGGTATAGATCGTTAAAACCAAATTCAATATGACACTGGTCAACAATGGTAGAGGCCTTTAATGAAAAATATCAAACCTACGCAAGAGTGTCAACCTTGAGGAAACAAATCCAAGGATGGAAACAAGAAAAACATGAACCCTTGGACATGACCTTAGAAAGATATTACGCATTGTTAAACAACTATCTAGGCCATGGGTTTTCCAAGGAAAGGCTAATGTACCATATCATTGATGGGTTATGTAATGAAACAAGAGAGACCTTAGGAACATATGCCCAAGGTCAACTATATGAACTACAAACCCATCAAGTCCAAGAGCTTATTAAGTGGGTAGCAAAAGAAGAAGGAGAATTAGCTAGATGGGAGAGTGTTGAAAAACATCAACGGGACCAAAATTTCAACTTAACAAAGGTCCATGATCATGAAAAGAAGAAGCCAACTAATCTCAAGGTGGAAACATCATCTTTGCCAATACAAAAATCGTTAGAAGAAGCCGAGGCAAAGATCAATAAGATGTTGGACTGGATGTATCAAAAGTGTGGAGAATGTGTCAACACCATTGGAGATAGAGTTTTGACAACTCAAGAAGCAAGACAAAAAATTAGATATTCGGAGAAAAAGAATGAAGGGAATAAGTGCTCAAATTCTAACCATACATATGAATGCAACATATGCCTGTACAATCACCCCAAAGGCCAATGCCCAATATTGTTACATCTACATGAGCATTGGGGAAAGACGTTACATCTAGAGTTCATATGGAGTTACTGTGTTTGGTCATAGTGGCAACAATCCCAGTCGTGGGGGAGACCACCCTTAGACTGGAGGCACCCTTCATATTTTTCTAATTCAAATGCTTATTTTGTTCAACATCCTATTTCTCCATTTGGGCCAACATACTCTATCTCACCACAACACTATTCTCCACAATACTATCAACCCATGCCTTCAACACAACCGCCACCTTATGCACCTCATATTCCTCCTAACTTTCCACATTCTCATCCTTTCCCTCCTTCCACAATGCCACCAACTATTCCTAAGGTGTTTGTGCGACAACAACAACCCATGAACAATAATTGTGCTACTACTACCAACAGCAGTGAGAAACCTCTGCAACATCAAAAGCGTCCCTTCTTTAAACATGGCTGTAGGAAGGGACAACACAATTTCGAGGCCACTGCATCTTCCAACTCAACACAAGTCCCACATTATGGTGCACCCTTACCTCCGAACCCAATGCCTCATGTACCTTTATCAGGGCCACCAACTTACACTCCAACAACTATACGGCCCAATGAACACAACCATGGGAGGTATCAACCCAATCCTTGCATACCATCTAATGGTCACAAACATCATAGTGGGTCAACTCATTATCTGGGAACTACATTGTATAAAGTGCCACACTATGCTGATTATAATCAAGTGTGTGAACCCTGAGGGGATAAGTNTACTATGCTGATTATAATCAAGTGTGTGAACCCTGAGGGGATAAGTATAGACCGGTTCCAATACTTCCAACATGCAAGGATCCTCATCTTCCATTTATTAATCCTTGCCATACTCAACTAATTAGTTATGGGGGATATCCCCCATTTTACTAACGAGTAGGATTAATAAATATTTTTTTCATTTTCTTTAATTTTACAACTTTTTGTTTTCTAGTTTTTCATTTTTCAACTTTTTGATTTATCTTTTTATCTTTTTGTGTGTTCGTCTTTTTCCATTTCTGTAAGTAATCTCATCTACGAATAAAACACTCATGTGGATCATTGGTTGAGATGTGTTCTATGTTATTAAGTCATGAGTGATCAATTATTTGGAACAGTGAGCCCATTACAGGCACTCATCGATTCTACAATTAAAGAGGTTATGTTCGAGGGTACAGTGATATTCTTGATATTTCTAAAAACTTAAAATTAATTTTGTGTTCATTGTACCCAGAATGAAGATGGATGGACCAAGAGGGAATGATTAGGGTGTGACACCAAGGGGACTTGTGGATTCTCTTTGGTAACCTCTATGGAAGTTATTATGCAATATGGTTGTACTAAGATCCTTGTAGATCTAACGGAAAATGGGAGTAAGAGTAATCAAAAGGGCAATCAAAATCAAACACTGTTCTAGGGGGTTCCACTGGAAAGACATGCACCCATGCCTAAAGGTTGGCAGCTTCTCTAGATTCAGTAAAGTGAAAAAAAAAGAGAAAGAAGAGAAGAAAAAGAAAAAGAAAGTGCCATAAAACAAAAATCACTCCTCCCTTGTACTAAATGCCAAGTTATCGTATGCCTTATTGTTATGGTACTCTCATAGTTGTTCATCATGGGATGAAACAATGCGATGTCATTGATTAGAAGAATGGACTTGGTCCTGATCTTGGAAGGATGGGTTAATGACACCTTAATCATGCTTTACACGTAGGATTCACTATGCCTTGGGTCAGTTACCTCATGTCCCAATCTCTACAATCCCTTTCTCTAGTTCGTCTCATCTCACTATTCGTGTAATTGTGGCTCGTGTCCCGCGTAGCATAGAATTTTCATCTCATTCTGGTGATATTTACATGTGTGTGTTTTGTGGAGTTAGTGCGGATTACATTTAACCCTTCTAGTACCCACGGACACTTTAAGTGTGGTTACACAAGGGCTTTATAGGTTGAAACCTGCTTTGGGGAGGGCCCACTTGTGTAATCTTTCATGATTCTCACTTATGACATAACTCACACATCATTTCTTACCTTCAGCTTAATTTCTCAATAATATTCTTTCCCTTATTACTATCCCTCCAATTCAATGTTCCTATGAATCATCACATAGCCTTTTTCTCTACCATCTGAGGTCCTTATTAATAAATTCCACACCATCATAATTTTCATGCCTTCAGAACTAGTTGAATTACCCTGGAACCCTTTAATAATCACCCAGATGTTCTTAGTTTACATTGTTTAATTTCAAAGAAATATTAAAAATTCAGTACATTCTCTAAGTGCCCTAACTTCAATGAAAATATATATACGTGACCCCCCTATGCTAATCAACATCATTTGCAATTTTTCATGCAGGGTAAGTTTTTCAAGTCCTCTCTATGACACACGATTACATGTCCCTTGCTTTCATATCCATAACTCGCTCGCTGGTACTCCGAATTTCATTCTGTTAAAACCTACTTGAACTTGGAGTATTCAGCTCAGTCGTGGGGAAGGGGCACATGCCGAATAGTGCAATGCATAACTTTTTTGAAATTCTTCATCACCAAAAGGACATTATTAAGGGTAATTAGTTATAAAATAAAGAATAAAATGTGTTAAAAACAACTTCATCCCCTTAGCTATACCAGAAAATTAAATTGTGAAACCACCTAAGTAAAGAGGACTAAACATTATAATCTTTCGGGGACATGTTCTTCCAATAATTAACATCACACAGAAATAAAGTAAATCTATTAAGGCAAGTAGTAAGGTATAACCTAACTTTGGTAACAACCTTACTAACAATTGGTCCCGTGTGATTGCAGATGGCCTCGAAACGTGGACAATAGGAAGGTCCTGCTCAAGGTGCAATCGAACGATCTCAGAGAGGTGGAAGACAAGATCCTACCAGACAACATGCAGAACAAGAGGAACAATCATTCAGCGTTCATCAAGAAGATCCTCCTATCGTACAATCCGGGTAGGCAGAAGTAGGAGATACCCTCTCTGAAAGCAGTGCCTAGTACTTAGGGGAAACGTACCAATTTTGGCACAATAAAGAAGAAGGCACCATGGTTAACATTTGTGGTGTGACTATTGATTTCTCTATTCAAGCCATTTTGGAAGTATTAAACCTTCCGAATATAGGGCCAAAGGTTGCTTAGAACCAGTTGGACACTTTCAGAACCGAGCAACTTAATAAACTGTTGACAGAGAATAAAAGGGTGGCAGAAGAAAAAGAGAAGGCTGACTAGGCTACCTCTATGGTAGAAGTGCAAACTTACATGCACGCCAAGGCACTCAAGGCCTTACAGGAGGAGAAACTCCAGGACATACTTCAACACCATCAAGTCCCAAGACTTGGAGCACAAGAAAAGGAAACGACACCTATGGAGGAAACACCGCCACTAGGAACTACATGAGTTCCAATTTTTGTAGTTGTAGTATTTGTGTGTTGTGTTTTCTTCCCACATTGGCACATTGTCCCATTTCTTTTTCCATCAATAATCCCATACCTATCCACTGTGTAATCACTGTAACTCGAGGACGAGTTTTTATTCAGTCGTGGGGGTATGATGGGACGCAATATCACATGGGCCACGATATCGCGTACACGATATCGCATCCACCGCGATATAGCATCCCCCACGATATCACGTCTTCCCTACGATATCGCAGTCCACTGCAATGTCTATAAATAAGAAGTGGCTCTCCCTTGTTTAGTATTAGGAGTTAGATTGTAGCGAAGCTCTGGTAGTTTGATCCCTCCAGAGTTAGATTAGTTTTCCTGTGTTTGCCTACAGTGTGGTGAATGTAATTGTACGACATTCTTTATTTGAGTGTGATGTACTTGGACATGCACATGATCGACAATAAAGATCGAGATTACTTCATCATTGCAGCATTCACTTTGTTATTTATTTATTTTTTATTTAATTAGTATTTATTGTTTTCTCTCTCACCCTTAAACTCCTAGAACGCGAAATGAGTACAACTTGATTACGAGCATTTAAGTGTGACTACTTGGTATCCCAGTGTCATACCTGGGATCTACGCTTGGTAATCCCAATGGTAGTCATGCATGAGGTCCAAGATGTGTATAGTTGATCAAGGAATCGGTTGCTCATCGCACTTAGGCTAGATTAGATCTTCTTACCCTTTTCCTCCTAGCTTAGCTTAGTTAATATTATTTTCCACTGCCTTTAGGAGTAGCATTAGGTTAGAACACATCATACACCTCACTCTGGACTAAACCATATGTGATAAATATAATACTAGTCCAGGTGGGAAGATAATGAACTACGACCTAAGGTTAACAATCTAGGTGTCACAACTAGTCCGTCTACGGAGTTAGACCGGATCGTGCGTTAGAATGCTCGTATTCGTATGGTTGAGTGTAGGGGTACCTTGCCACTCATCAATAATATTACAAAATTTAGATGTATCATAATCTTTGAATATTGAATCTAAAAGTAATATGAATAGTAAATTCTTACTGTAACTATAATACATAAATCCTTAATGTCCAACTTCATGTTATAGAATTTCTCATTTGAGCATGTGGATTAGAAGAATAGAAATAGGAATAGGAACAAAAAAATGTGGATAGAAAGAAAAAGATTTGTATTAGAATTTCTATTTCTATTGCTCCCTAGAATATTATTATTTGACGTGCTTGATAATCCACTAGAGTCTTTCATTTTAGACTTCCTTTGAATGATGAATGCATAAATGAACTATAGAGCTATGATATTTATAAATCTTATGCCCATAATTTAATCACACATTTAGGTGAAACTTAAATATGATATTTTTGATTAATCAATCATATTTTATTAATTAAAATTTTACATTTTTAAGGATCTAAATTAAAATAGATATTATTACTAATTCAAGTGGATCCTCAAAGTAGGAGCCTTTGCATAACCACTTTTAAAAGTATCTATGGACACTTTAGAAGTTAAATGTGGATCATATCTTTGTACAAAACAACATATAACCACCTTGGTTGGGGCCCTATATTATGCCACACAAAACCATTAAATTCATAATTACACCATGCCATTGAGTTGGAATGGAATAAGCAAGGGATTGTAGAATTGGAACATAAGGTACCTTACCATGGTCATAATGGATCCACATATGATGCATGATTAAAATAATCATTATACATAACTATTAGAATTCAAAACCAAGTCCAACCACTACTAGTAATATCACATTACACCATCCCAAGTCCACCACCATAGGACCAACTACCCACCACATCAAAACAATACCACTCAATGAAGAAAAAGTGAAAAACATGTATTAGAGTTATTACAAGTAATTAATTAATCATTGGTGTTCAAGTTGCAGATCTTGGCCATTAATTAGAGGAGCATCTTTAGGCATGGCTCACATGTCTTTTCAAACATACAGTAGAACTATTCCAGGGGACCATGAAATTCTTTGGAGTAGTCTATGTTTAGGGATGACTCAAGTGTCTATTTAGTGGTACTTCAAGAATGATTTCTTTATGAATTAATCAATTCATTAATTTTTGACCCTCGTCATAGGACTATCTTTACGCATGGGTCACATGGCTATCTACTAACATAACAAGGAAACAATTATTCTCAAATGATATTTCCCAAAGATAATAGAAATATGAGTGGTAATGCAACAACAAGGGACTAATGGAACTCAATGTGGAAGCCCAAAGAATGAACAAATCTCCTTGATGTCACACCCTTATCCATACCATCTTGGTTCCTTCTTCCTTTCTTCAAGGCATAATGATCATGGATTAATTTAAGTTTTTAATGTGATAACGACCATATTACCCCAATGATAAGAACCATTTCTTTGTAAAAATGAAGGGATAAATGATGTGGTCTCATTACCATGTGCAATTATAACAAAACTGCAACCCATGGTGTTGATTTTTGCATCATGACTCGTAATATTATTAACAAAAACATAAGAAATATCCATAAATCAAAAATCATAGAACTCAAGAAAATAGAAAATTATAAGGAAAGGAAAAATAACAAGAACTGGAAAATGTATTAAGAATTGAAAAACTTTCAAGAAATAAGAAAATGGAAAAAAATTGAAAAAATATCAAAAATAGAAGAATAAAAAAAATCTATAAAAAATGAAAATGCACTTATTGTTTCTTAATTCAATATGGAACACCTCACCCATGACTAAACTTATGGAAAAGCATTTTTTTAATGGACTACACATTCCCTAAGTTATACATGATATGTTGCTCGTTTATCATCATTAGTGATTTTTGTTTTTACGTGTTAACCCTTTTAATATTAATGATAATTAAGTTTTGATCATTTAGAGATACATATCTAACTAGAATAGAAGACATTTCTAATTTATAAGATCCAAATATGTTTTCCTTTTTATTTTTAATTTTAGTTTTTTGGTCTCCTTATTCCTCACTTTTTTCTAGTGTATGGTTAAGGCATAGGTTATCCTTTTTTAGGTGAACATGAAGGAGAGAAGAAAAGACTGGAAAAATAATTCTCTATTTCTCTCATTCATCTTGAATCAATAATTACAACAATTTATAGGAACGAATTACAATAGAAAATCTACTAAATAAGGAAAAAGAAACTTGGAAAACTACTAATAGATATTAATGATAGAAATTGATTTAGAGAATCAAATAATTTTGCTAAGTTGATCTACAAAATCAAGCCCTAATTGATTGGGCTTTATTTTGACTTTCTAACACTCCCCCTCAAGCTAGTGAATAGATATCTATCATTCCTAGCTTGCTAACAAAAAAATTAAAGCTTGGTTTACATAAGGCTTTTGTGAGAATATCAGCTTCTTGCATCTTGGTAGAAATGTAGGATAGAGAAATTATTCCGTTGTCAACTTCATTTTTTATGAAATTTCTATCGATTCTTACATGCTTCATGAAATCATGCTAGATTAGATTTTTGATGATATTGATGGTAGACTTACTATCACTAAATAACCTCATAGAACCACTTTAGGGTATCTTGAGATCTTCCATCAATCCTTGTAGCCAAATGAGTTCACAAATTCATTGTGCTATAGCTCTATATTCAAATTCTGCACTACTACATGCTACAAAAAATTGCTTTATTACTTCTCCATGTTACTAAGTTTCCTCAGACCTTGGTACAATAACCTACAGTAGACTTGTTGTCCTTAATGGCTCTAGCTTATGCTGCATCAACAAAACCAACAATGTCCCTTTCACTACACTTCTTGAACAATAGTTCCTTTCCTAGGCATCTCTTTAGATACCTTAGAATCTAATTTACAACATCTTGATATCTCTTTGTAGGAGCATACATAAACTAGCTAACAATACTTACACTAAAAGCAATATCTGGCCTAGTGAGAGACAAATAGATGAGTTTACCAACCAAGCATTGATAGCTTTTTCGATTTATAGGAGGATCTTATTTAGGAGTCTTCTATTTCCAATTTCATTCCAATGGAGCCCCTACGGTCTACACCCCATCTTGTAAGTCACTTTGAGTAAATCCATGATATATTTCCTTTGGAAGATGAAAATCCCTTTCTTCGTTCTAGCAATTCCCATTCCCAAAAAATACTTTAGTGGACCAAGAGCTTTGACTCTGAACTTTTCTTGGAGCTTCCTTTTGAGATCTTCAATCTCATGATCATCATCTCCTGTAATCACTATATCATTGACATAAATAATAAGGATTGATCTTTTACCATGCTTCCCTTCCTTAACAAATAAACTATGATCGACTTGTCCTTGCTCATATCCAAGTTGCTTCATCACATCATTAAATTGGGTAAACTAGGCTCAGGGAGATGGTTTGTATCCATAGAGAAACTTCTTTAATCTACATACTTTACTTGTACCTTCTTGAGATTCAAAACCAAGTGGTATCCTCATGTAAACTTCTTCTTTCAATGTACCATTTAGGAAGGAATTTTTTATGTTGAGTTGATGTAGCCCCCAATCTAGATTTATAGCTAAAGATAATAAAACCCTAATAGAATTGAGTTTTCCCATAGGAGCAAATGTTTCTGCATAGTCTATCCCATATGTTTGGGTGAACCCTTGTGCCACAAGTCTGGCCTTTTATCTTTCAATACTACAATCAGGATCATACTTGACAGTAAACACCCATTTTCTTTCCACAAGTTTCTTCCCTTCAAGTAGGTGGGCTATTTCCCATGTTTCATTATCTTTCAAAGACTTCATTTCCTCTATCACAACCTCCTTCCATTTGGAATCTTCCAAAGCCTCAAAGATATCCCTTAGAACTTGTGTCTCATCAACCTTTAAAAGGAATGCCCTGTAATTACATGATAACTTGGAGTATGTGAGATAATTAGAAATGAGATATCTTACACATACCTCACCCCTTTTCTAACCACAATTAGAAAATATGAGTCATCAATCTCTTCACTATCATTCACCACGTCAAAATACTCTTGTATACCTCCATCACTTGGGTCTATCACTGGTTTGGGTTCTTGGTTTTGTTGAGGAGCTTGTGGCCATATAGTATATCCCAAAATTGGTTTTTCATGTGATACTCCCCTTGGATTTGAATTTGACTCTTCGACTAATTTGACATGAGGTGTGACATGATTTTCTAATGTGAACTTGGGCATAGCAATTGGTAGGAATATGATTAAATCCCAATGTTGATCTTATGTAGGTTGATTCTTCCCTTGAAGAGTAACATTGGGATAAAAGAGTTGGTGTTTGAGAAATGTGACATCACCTAAATACAAAAACATGTTTTAAAGTAGGGTAGTAGCAGTTATACCCTTGTTGTGTAGGAGAATACCTAAGAATACACACTTGAGGGCTTTTGGATCAAGTTTCCCATGATTTGGTTGAGCATTATGTATATATACAACACATCCAAAGACAAGAGGTGGAAGAATGTCGAGAATTTTTGTAGAAGGAAAGGCTAAAAAGAGAAGACTTAGTGGAGTTTGGTATTGAAGAGTTTTAGATGATACTTGATTAATGAGATATGTAGAGGTGAGAATAGCTTCTCCTTAGAAGGATTGAGGAACATAGTTAGCAAACATAATTGATTGAGCTACCTCCATAAGATGTCTATTTTTTGACTTTGTAATCCCATTTTCTTTGGTGAAAGATTCCATGCTCACTTAAATATGCTTTAAGCTCTTAAGAAAAGTATTCTTTACCATTATCTAAACAAAGAATATGAATTAATGATTGGAATACATTTGTAATGAGCTTATGGAATTCTTTGAATAGTGAGCTAACTTTAGATTTATCTCTCATTAGGTACACTCAACATACATGAGGATGATCATCTATGAAAGTTACAAACCAATGTCCCCTAATTAAATTTGGTACTCGTGAAGGATCACATACATCATTTTGAACAAGATGAAATGGAACAAAAGGTTTATAAGGATGAGGAGGATGAGATGTTTGAATTTGTTTTAAATGAATACAATTATCACACTTGAAAGACAAAGGATCATTATTAGTAAACATATGGGGACACAAATGTTTCAAATGTGTAAAATTTTTGTGTCCTAGTCTTTTATGCCAAAGCATTACCTCAAACTCAGGAATAAACTTAGAAGAGATAAATGAGGTTTTAGGGGATTCAAACTTTGATGGAGAACTAGTAACAACAAGATAATAGAGGCCATGTTGCTCTGCAACATTGCCAATCGTCCTTCCCAATGATAGATCCTGAAACTCACAATGAAAAGAAAAAAAGGTTACAACACAATTCAAGTCTTTGGTCAACTTGTTAACTAAGAGAAAATTTCCTTTTAAATTTGGAACATAAAGCACAAATTTTAAAATGAACCTAAGCAATTTTACATCTCCATGGCCTATAGCTAAGATCGGTGAACCATTAACCATTGCGATTCTAATTTTATCCACACAGTCTTCATATGTACAAAATGCTTCTAATGAACTGGTCATGTGATCGAAGGCTTCCATATCTACTATCCAACCATTTAAGAAGTCCTTGTAGGATAATAAGGAAGAGAAAAGGCTACTATTACCTCATTGGGTAGCAAGTGTAGTAGGAGCTTTAGGAGTAGGCTTAGTTTTCTTGCTATTTTTAGAGACATTCAGCAATTTCCAGAGTACCTATAGCTGTTCATTAGTAAATAGGTTTGAGGTAGCCTTCATCTCGTTTGATGATTCAACCGTGTATGCTGACTTGTTGTTTCATCATTAGCTCCATGATTTCCAATCCATAGGCTTTCCATGTATATTCCAACATGTATCCTTGGTGTGATAGGGCTTGTTACAATGCTCGCAACATAGTTGTTTGTCTTTTTCCTTTTGGTTCCTTGAGTTACCTCCTTCACAGTTTGCAACTAGAGTTGAACCATGGGACATGGCTTCAGTGGATGGATTTTGAGAGTGCATCATCACTTTCATTCTACTTTCCTCCCTCCTTACTTTTGCAAAAACCTCCTTCAAGGAGGGGAGTGGTTTAGTACCAACTACTCATCCTTGAACTTCATCAAGATCTTTGTTAAGGCCCTAAAAAAAATGAAAAATCTTCTCTTTTTCCACCATTTTTTTATACATTATTGTGTCATCAAGAGATTTCCAAGTCACATTATGGAATACATCATTTTCTTGCTATTGCAATATTCAATGACTGATGAGTTACCTTGTCAAGTATTACGGATGGTATTTCAAACTCTGAAGCTTTATGAGATGTTTTTAAGGTCTAAAGAAATTTCTTTTATGGTATCCCAGATCTCCTTGGCTATTTGATAAAATAAATATAACTTTTTAATTTTGGGTTCCACTGAATTGATTAACCAAGCCATCATAGTTGAGTTTTTCACCAACCATTTGCTATACATCACAGAACTTTCATTAGGCATGGCAATTGCTCCTATCAAGTAGTCCATTTTGCCCCTCCCTTTGATCATGAGCAAGATTAATTAATACCATTCATGGAAATTATTTTCATTCAGTCTATGTATGGTGATTTGAATAGAATAATTTTTGATTTGAGAGGTGGACAGGGATAAGGGTGGAGTTAAGATAGTCAAAATTAAGGAGAATTCCTCTATAGAGAATTCAAGTGCTGTGATTTCCATTTTGGTTTGCCAACTAGGTTCTCATGCTGGTGAAAGAATTGGCTCTAATACCATGAACATGAAAGAGAAAATAAAATATTGGAAAAATAATTCTCTCTTTCTCTCATTCATCTTGAATCAACAATTACAACAATTTATAGGAAAGAATTACAATAGAAAATCTGCTAAATAAGGAACAAGAAATCTAGAAAATAACTGATAGATATTAATGATAGAAATTAATTTAGAGAATCAACTAAATTTGGTAAGTTGAGCCATAAAATCAGGCCCTTATTGATTGAGCTTTATTCTGACTTTCTAACAATAGATAGGTTGGTTGGTTGGTACATTTTCTTAAGATAAGAGCTAATAAGTGGGATGGATATTTTCATGCATGTTTTGGATAGTTTGCTACTTTCATTTCCTAGTCACTTAATATCTTCTAGTTTAGTGGTTATTGTGTTCATTTTTTTATACACATACTTGATTCTCAAGTTTGAATGTGGTGAGATATAAGAATCATATTAATACTTTGAACTTTTGGCCGATAACTGCCTCCTTTAGCATTGATGAGTAATGACTAGTCCCTATGCCCAACCATGCGAATCACTAGCGTACATTAAGTGATTCAATCAAAATTTGTAGACTTAAGCTCTCTAAGTACACTAGGTCTAGGCAATAAATATCAAGGACACGATCCTTGTCTTCTCAGTTTTACTTATGAGGTGCAAGTGTATGGTTAAGTGTAAGTGAGACATATGATTTTTATCATTTTATATTTTCTCATATAAGTCACTTAAGTGCTAGAAAATAAATTAATTAAATGTTTAAGTAATCTAGTAACTAACTAATAACTTAACTAATCCTAACATAAGCAGCATTTACCATTTATCATATACATCCTAAACCATGTTAAACATTACTGGGTCACCAAGTGTTAAGTGCTACTAGGATTACCAAACGTTAACGTATTCTTGAAATGGTCATACTCATGTGTGTTAATTAATCACTAATTAATTAATTAATTTGATGCATTAAAGTAAATTACTCAACTAATAAATGCATTTAAAGTAAACATTAATCTATTTCCAAATGTTGCAAGGCTTGTGAAGAAAGCTCATCTTTATTACTAGTCATACCAAGGTGCATAGGTACATCATTGTTTGAATAAAGATTCGTACACTTCTCACTCCTATTGTGGTCACATAGAAAATATTCTAACTATCAAATGAATAAAATGCAAGAGCATCGCTAGGATACTAACTATGAGATGCCATTAATGTAGCCAGTGAGCATGTATTTATAGGTAATAACTGATACTACATCTATGATGTTACATCAATGCATTAGACCATGCATCAAAACAACCGCGTCAACATGGTCACATTGATGGCATCCCATTGATGCAACCCAAGGAAGATGCTTCATCATACCCCCACAACTAAATAAAAAATTTTCCTTGAGTGAACAAAAGAAGGGACAAGTTCTTTATAAAATTTTGGGAAAGTATGGGATTATTGACTAACTACAAACACAAAAATTACCACAAACAAAAACCAAGTGTGCAAGTGTACAGATTTACAATCATTATAAAAATTGGTATTCATGACAACAAAATTGGACACCATGACAAAAATTGACAACACAACTCCTCTAACGACTTGAAGATAAGGAAGAAAATCATATAGTCCTAGGCAGTGAAGGTCCATATGGTGCCAAAGGACATTCTTCTGCTTGTAGTTCATGAAGTTGTTGAGGTTGTGATTTTGGTTGTCCTACTATAGCTACAACTTCTAGTGGAAAAAGGAAAGTATTCGGTAATGCTTTCATCTTTACCTCCTTACCTCTGGGATCATGCATAGTCCATTTAGCATCGTTGAAATGCCACCAAGTCTAGACTATGACATCCCAATTGCAATTTTAGCTAAGTGTTAAGACTATGCTCAACCCTAGTTGAGAGCATAGTTAGCCTCTTGTGGAGAGCGTAGTTAGCACGAAGGCCATTTTTTTCATAGTTTTGGCCAAGTGTTGAGACTACACTCAACCCCAAATGAGAGCGTAGTCAGCCTCTCATGGAGAGCATAGTTAATAAGAAGGCTAGTTTTGCAAATTGTTCTAAGTGTTGACACTACACTCAACCCCAATTGAGAGCATGGTTAGCCTCTTGTGGAGAGCATAGTTAGCACGAAGGTCATTTCTTTTGTAGTTTTGAGTAAGTGTTGAGACTACGCTCAATCCTAGATGAGAGCATAGTCATCCTCTCATAGAGAGTGTAGTCAGCAGGAAGTAAGTTGTTGCAAATTTTTTCTAAGTGTTCAGATTATGCTCAATCCCAAATGAGAGTGTAGTTAGCCTCTCGTAGAGAGCATAGTCAATAGAGGGCTAGTTTTGCAAATTTTTTCTAAGTGTTGAGACTACACTCAATCCCAGATGAGAATGTAGTCAGCCTCTTGTATAGAGTGTAGTCAGTAGGAAGCAAGTTTTTACAAATTTTTTCTAAGGGTTGAGACTACACTCAACCCTAGATGAGAGCGTAGTCAGCCTCTCATAGAGAGCATAGTCAGTAGAGGGCTAGTTTTGCAAATTTTTTCTAAGTGTTGAGACTACGCTCAACTCTATATGAGAGTGTAGTCAACCTCTCATAGAGAGTGTAGTTAGTAGAGAGCCAGTTTTACAAATGCTTTCCAAGTGTTGATACTACGCTCATCCTTACTTAGGAGTGTAATCAGCTTCCTATGAGATTGTAGTTTGCAAAAATCCATTTTCTCAAAGATTTTACCAGCATTGAGACCATGCTCTTCCCCAATCCAGAGCATAGTAAACCTCTTATACAGAGCATAGTTAGCTAGAATAGTTTCCAATGGCCTCCATAGCACAACAACAACACTCTACTCAACTCCAGAATGTAGTCAACTCACCTTTAGCAAGCGTAGTCGGAAAAATACTCCTTTTTGTGTTCCCTTTTGCCCCAAAATTGTAACTACACTTGACTCCATGTGAGAGCATGGAGAGCATAGTCTCTAGCTTTCATTTTTTAGGTACCCTACAATCTTCTCAGCATACACATGCGGTTGGCAACATAGTCACAATCTCATAGTCTCGCAGAGTCTAGCAAAGCATAACAAAGCATAATACAACTAGATTCATTGGTACACCACATGAATAATGACTACACTAAGCATAGTTCCAATTGTCCCCTCCACCATGTGGCATTCATCTTGCATTTTTTGCTAATCCTAGACCTATAAACACCCGTGCCCTCAAATTTTTCAGGGTGGGCAAATTGAAGGGTTGAAAAATCTGAGTGCTTGGGAGAAAATCAAAAGCATTTTGGTGAAACAAGAACAGGTAAAGTTGTAGACTAGCATAGACCCCTATAGCCTAACAAAACACTAGAGCCAATGGTAAACTATGGTGACGAACCTGGCAAATGCAGACACCTCGGTAGAACGTCAGTCTTCACAGCTAAACACCTTTGAAATTGTGACTACATTGTCCACTACACCTGTTGTACACCATGTACCTTATAACCCCTTTTGGTGTTAACTACACTCAACCCCATTTGGGGTGGTATTCTGCTCAACCCCATTTTTAATACTTTACTTACATCTTTCACTATTTTACCACATATCTATGCCCAAAACTATGCTTGAGCAGTGGCCTATATGTGTTGATACTTTCGACTATGCTCACCCCCTCTCAAGCACCTATGACTAGGCTTAACACCATTAACACTGTAAACACCACTTGCACTCTTAACATCATCTAGCATCAGCATTACAACTAACCATGCTGCACCCCCATTGCATTCGGTAAGTCCCTATTCAATTAGATAGACTGTTCAGGCCACCCCGTATTTGCCTCCAGCAAGCCCTCATGTAAATTTGGGGTTAGGTTATTTGCATGTGGACCTCAGTGTTCTAGCTACCAATGTTTTTGGTTGCCATAGTTTTTTGATACTAGAAGAAGGATCGAACCACTTTTTTCAAACTCCACTGGAGTTGTCTTGCATGCTCTCTACACCACAATTGTCTATCAACCTATTGGTGAGCAAGACCCCACGTAGCAACCCAAATCACACTTTTTTCCACTGTTGTTAAGCTCTCGTTCTCTTTAGTTAGCATAGTTCCCTCTCTGGCATGGAGAGCATAGTTAGTGTGGTCTACTCTCTAGCATGGAGAGTGTAGTCAGTGATGTTAGTTAGGACAAAGTCATTTTCAATGTACACCATGGTTTTGCAACCAACAACCTCAATAGTCTCCTTTTACAACCTAATCTACGACCATGAATCCAAATCAACCTTCAATGTCAATGTCAAACACACTTGACATCTTGCCCATCTAATAAGAGACCAAGATTGACAACCCTATAGGCCTCGTGATGGCAGGACTAGGGAAATCCCTTAGGTTGTGTAATCAAGATCTGGAATATGTTGCACTAACCAATGATTAGTACAACTTCATATGCATAAAGGTTCAAGCAAGGTTACCCATAGATCACTCTAACACGAAGGTAAAACAAAACTATGAACTAATCCACTAGGATGAATGGGAGTATATCCCTTTCACATTCAATAGCATCCCACTCATAGAGCCTAATCATCAATCGTTAACCTAAATCATTTGAGTAGGTGAGCACAATGTAGGAACAGATTATGAGGAAGCCCTATAAGAGGAGGAGAACAAGTTCAAAGCTCACTCCAAGCACAAGGACCCCTTCCACATCGCCTTCTAATGAGCAATCCCTAGTTTGGCCCCTCCTTGATTTAGTTCACTCATTCTCCGTGAGATAGTCAAAACTGGCATCACCATCCCACTCCATTAGGCCTAGGTTAATGCTTGTAGTAGCAACACATCAAATGCAATACATGCATTACCATGTAGTAGCTCCCTCTAACTTACCCTTCATGGTATCATCACAACCTGTTTAGCCATCTCTACCTATAGCAACTATATTAGCTTAACCATACATGCACACAAGGACTATCCCCAGGTCCTAAATGACTTAGGCACCTTATGTATTGCATGCTTCATTAGCACCCCCAACGTTGGCCCAACCCTCATATGCATTAATTCCCCTAGTCACTATTCCTATAGCATAGCCCATGCATTAAGTGCATCATGTAGTTCTGCAACCTACAACCAAGTAATGGGCTGCAAAGCTAGCCTAATAGTAGACAACACAATAAGCTTAGTTAGCTAGAGCATCTCAAAACTTAGACTAGGAATTCTAGTTGATCTAAAGCTTGACTGAAGAGGTGAAGCAACTCAAAGCTGCCTCCTCTAAAATCGTCAAAGTGGTGGACTTCTACTAGGACAACCCTATAAGTCCTGCAGTCCCACCTCTAGCTCTTTCAACTAGGGTCCCACTGCCTCAATTCATCAAATACAATGGTAAGGGAGACCCTAATGCACATCTGGTCATGTTTAGGTCTAAGTGCCTCTTGTTGCAAGCATGTCCACATGCCATCATGTGCGTATTTGCCATGTCACTCATTAGCAAAGTGTTAGATTGGTATTGTACACTACCCAGAAGCTCCATCTCCTCTTTAGAGGACCTCTTGGGCCAATTTTTGATGTGCTTCAAATACAACTTGAAGTTAAAGACCACCTTAAACTAATTAATGCAAGTCAAGTAGGGCCACCAAGAGCTCATGTAGAAATTCATTCAATGTTGGAGTGCCTTACTAAATGAAATACGAGAGCCAATAGCGAAAGCACATCTCCTGGCCATTTTTAAGCATACAATTAATGACTTTATAAAGTCAAATTTGTACTACCTAGGTTTGCAATCCCTAAGCCAAATCTTCGATCAAATCAAAAGCATAGAGGACATGGTAGAAGTTAGCAAGGACCCGACCTATGTGGCCTACAAAAACTAGCATGCAAGGATAGATAAGGATAAGGGAAAGTAGAATACAATGGTGGTGACCATAGCCAAGGAGGCTAAGGACGCTAATCAGGGGCTGATGGCAAGGTACCCAAAGCCCCAGCCAATAACACAGTTGCCAATGCTAGTGCCAAGGCAATCAACCAGCCTACATCCTTAATGGCCATAGCACAAGCTGTTCAAAGGCCTAACTTTGAGTGCAAGGATCACTCTAAGTACACCCCATTGCTATTAAAACATTCAAAGCTACTAGATTAATTGTTAAATGTCAAACACATCTAGTCTAAGAAAATGTTCAAGGATGCCCATAAGAAATATGATAGATATTAGGAGCTACTAAGGAATCCTGTGTCGGCAACACCAAATGAGCCCCTGATCCCAAGGCATTTTAGGCTAGACCAATTTTTCCATTACCACTAGTTGCCTAGCCATAATACAAATTTTTACCTAGCTTTGCAAGATAATCTGCAAAGGATGATAAATAGAGGCAAGCTAGTGCTTGACACTACAAACCCATTCAAGCCCCACAACAAGTCCATCAGGGTGTACAATGATCCTCTAAATGAAGATGATGTTGGCTATGTCATAAATGCTATCAGCGTTGATGATGGTCCAAAACTAGTGTAGTAGCCATTTTTGTTTGGGTGCCCTTTGGTAGTGCAAGGATCCCCTTGGCCCCCATAGGTTCAATGCCCCCCTCTATTAGTGCAAGGATCCCATCAACCATCCACAACGTCCTTCATGGTTAGGGTCCCACCACATGTCACATTAACTATAATGATTCAAATAGCCTTTGTCATTACAGTGCTCCAACATGCCAACTCCTCACCTATCCAAAGCCCAATAGTAGGCAACGCATCAATCCCTTCCTGTCCAAGGGCCAACCTGATTGGAAACATGGGAAGACCCCCTAGGTGGCAACATAGGAGACCCAATGAACATCTTGTAGACAAAACGGTTTGACAACATCAAGACCAAAGAGTGTTTGGTCTGCCAAAATCAATCCCCATATCAACGGTTCCCATGAACGAAACAACTAAAGAGACCACAACCAGCAAATCACAACAAAGCACTGAGGCATCTAAGCAGGCTAAGAAAATGAAGCCTAAGTTGCCTCCATGAGAAATCTACCTCTTAGGCTACATGGAAGAAGTTAAGGCCAATAAAAATATGGCTGATGGCAAAGAATTCACGGATGCATTAGCCTAGGTCAAACAGGCACTCAAATAGAAAAACACAACACTCAGCTTGTATGACCTGATCATGACCTCATCTGCCCACCGTGAAGCACTGGTGCAAATGTTGGCCTCCATCCCTATTATGGAGAACATATTTTCAGATGAGACCTTCATCCATGTAGTGATGTTGGTCCCTACATTCCTAGCATTCTACGATGAAGTAATTAAGGTCAATCCCAAGAAGGGAAAGGTCATAATAGCTCCAATGTTTATTACCATATGCATTGGACAATGCAAGATTCATAGAGTGCACTTCAATGATGAAGCACCCACAAATGCAATACCATACACTGTCATGGACAAGCTAGGCCTTATAGACCAAATCAAACCAATGAAAATCACATGCTTGAAATCCTTCACTGGATCATGTGTCATCATCAGGGGCACTGTAACTATAGCTTTTGTAGTAGGGGAGTAATTCCCCACCATTACCAAGTTTATTATCATCAAAGAGATGCTGAGCTTTAATTTGATATTGGGTAAACCTTGGCTAGCCTAGTTACAAGTCATCTCCTCTTTGACTCATCAAGACATCCACCTCTTGTATGAAGGTGGTGAAGTTATCATCCACGGTGATAACATTGTCCCTTTGGCCATCAACAACATAGATATGGAGTAAGGGTCAAAGGTTGAGTTTCCTGATGATGCACCTACGATAAACAATGAAATGCATGAGGTGAACCTAACTGAAAAAGTAGTAAAAGCTAATGACCTCCTGGAGGATGCCCTTTGGGAAAAATTTCCCTTTGACTTTGCATGCAAAGGTTAAGGGGATCATTGGATATTGTAATCCAAACCCTACACACCTCCTAACCCACACCGAGTTATGAAGCAACTGTGTAACTAAGGTACCCCCTTAGTCCAAAACATGCTAGGTGCCTACCCACTATTCACTTCTGCATGCCATGTACCTTACTCTTTGCTTATGTTGTATTTGTGGTACATGTAGCATGTTATTTGCATTTAGCTTGATTTCTTAGATTATGCATTTATTTGCTTAGTTTGTGCATTCATTTTCTTTATTTACATATTTTCTTGTTAGTTTACACTTCTGTAGTTACTGCTTTAAAGCATGGAAAACATCAAAATGCATAAAAATCATAAAAGCCAAAATTACAAAAAGAGAGGTAGTAATGCGTAGCCTACTATGGCCTTAAGCTAGCAACATTACAACCCACTATGGCCTCAAATTGGCAATGTTGCTGCCTGAAATGACCTTAAACTATCACCCTTAAACTATCACTACAGCCTAGAATGATCTTAAACTATACCTGTGACTCGAAACGGCCTAAAACTATTGCTTTGAATCTCATGGTTGTGGCCTAGAATGGCCTTAAACTACCACCTTGGCCTACTATGGCCTTACTCTGGTAATGCATGGTCTGAAATGACCAAAAACTAGCATCAACCCTTTTTCTATGATTTTAAACTGGCATGGATCCTGTTAAGGCTTTAAACTAATAATAGACTCGCTATGGCACAGACTTGTATACTCATAACAAATGCAATAAAATTTTCATGTAGGGATAAAAGTTTGCACATTACAATCATCCATAGTAAATGTAATATGAATAGAAATACATAGCATGAATAGCATCACATAGTGAAAATGTAGCACAAGGGCCAGTGCGAGGTACATCTAGTCATTCTCAGCTATTAGCACTAGGTGGGGGTGGATGTTCTACTTCCTCTACTAGGTTTTTGGGCCCTACAGCATTGCCTGGTACCTAACACAACCATTGAAAAATATGCACAATTAGTAAGCATGCATGCATTACATGAGCTAACTCACAACATAAAAAACTAACATTGCAAAAACTAACCTAGGAGGACCCCACATTGGTGAGTTCTAGAGGTAACTTTCCAACGCTAACCTCTAAGTGGCAGAGGATCTTAGCTTTGGAGAGTTACGTCCAATCTTCCTAGCCAAATTCAATACCCTCAAGGTTCTTACCTTTCTTGATGGTGGTCCATGTGGGTGGCTCCATGGAAAATGTAGCAGAAAAGGCCTCTTTCGAGGGGGGTGATGATCTATCTCTCAGGAAAGTTACTCACAATCGTACATTATATGAACAAGTCATTCACTTGCTTCCTACTAGTCACCTGAAGAAACATCTTGAGGTGGCAACGTTCGGTAGACTCTTCCTTGTACCATACATGTCACACTCATGCTTGAAATGATGCTTGTAATTCTTCTACATGTATACACATTGATAAACCTTTGTGCTATAATTCTTTCAATCTTGATTCTTCTAAGTAAGCAAATCCATCTAGAGCTACTACTCTAACAACTTCCATGTGGCCTTGTTCTTATCTTTGAGAGTTGTCCAATACCTAGCATACTCAATCTTAAAGGTACACTAGGTGCCATCTCCCTACAATCTAGCTGCTATGAAGTCATATCTAGATTGAAGGTCCTTGATCTTCTCATCTTGGTTAGTAACACTCTCCTATAGCTCATGCATACATTTCCACAAGTGCTCATTAGAGCACTTGTAGACCTGATGTCGATCATAGCTACGGCCCCTATGGCTATGCTGCAGAGTGCAACGACAACTGTAGCCCCTACAGCTATGCATTGAGTGGCCTTAAGCCCCACAAAAAAATATAATAATAGAAAAAAATCGTAGCAAAACCTTCCATCCACAGTGCCCACAATGGCATCCCCATCATTGCTAGAACCTCAACATTAATTCTAACCACACTATGAGGAGAAAAATGGCAGCCATGGCCCTTGCAGCCACATTTCATTGTGCAAGATGCAAGGCCATAAGCCCTATGCCAAAGAAGAAAAAGCTCAATCCTTGTTCCATACACAAGAAAGAAAAGAAATCAAATGATGTGTGATGGTTGCTGCAAGCCCTTAAAATCGCACTGCACCATGTAATGATGGCCATTGCTCTCTCACCCCCCCCCCCCAGCATGTTAAGACCATGCATGTAGCCTCAACCTTTGCATAATCCTAAATCTTGTGCCAACCCAAAACAAAACAAAACATAACCCACTACCATGTCCTCCCTACTGGTGCTCAATGATGACCATGGCTTCTACGGCTGCACCGTGTAGCACATGCACAAAGCTTAGCCCTCCACACAACCCCAAAGGACCAAACAAAAATAATAAAAACAACACAACAATGCAAAATTCTATCTTCTTTCACTATGCCACCATGACTCAAATAGGTATCCAAGACCCAAATAGGGGCAAGAACCCTCTTTGATGCTACGTTGTGCCATGGTAGTGCATGGTTGTAATGGCCACCACCATGATGGGGCACATAAGGTAGCATCATGGGACAATGCTGTCTAAAGCCCTCATAACCCTTGCTAAAAGAAAAAACCATAATGAACCAAAAAATGAGCTAAAGGGGAGAGTGCAGTTGGTGTATGTGGCTAACATCGATGACCTCCTCTCCTCCACATGCATTTGCAACAAGCAACCTAATGCTCTCTCTCCCTTAACAATGTTCACCAACCTTGGATGAAGGTGTCCACTTCGACACATCATCTTTCCCCCAACTATGCTCTCCACTAATGGCAATGGTAGAAGTAGCAGCAAGACTACTTTTCCAACATTGTAGTGAAATGGCAAAAATGACAAGTTACCATGGAAAAACTACATCTATATACCCTCTTGGGCCAATTTAATGACCCACCAACTTGGGACTATGCTCACCACCAAATGCCCAATGGAGAGTGTAGACAATCATATTTAGCCTAAAATCATGATTTTTCGCTACCTTAAAAATGTGCAAGCTAATCCCATTCCTGAGAATGATCAAGCCTCCCTAGAACGGTATGTTTGGTGCATCCATGGCCTGCCAAGGCCTAAGATTGGCACAAACATGTTTATCTTCATAGAAATTTGCATGCATACTTAAGCATATTTCATTGGATTGCTTTTTCTCATCCATGCACATTTACTTTGTTAAAACAAGTTCCACTTGAAGTTTTTTTGGTTTATTTTGTAGGAACATGAAATAGCTAGCACGAGGAGATCTTCTCACCTTTGGCCCTCATGGGGCCTTATGGTGACATCAAGAGATGCATTGACCCTCATTACCTAGACCTCAAGCCTGCATCCTACAACAAATACATAGCATCCATAGAACCACCGCTAGACTAGCCTAACCATCTAGTTAAGGCTCTCAACCTAGAGGTAGGGGATGTCACAAAGGATTCCCTTGTCGAGATCCCTGTGGCAGCATACAATGGCAAAGCAGGAACACTAAAGCTAAGCTTCTCGCTAGAACACCAACACACTCAAGACATCATTAAAGTACTTAGTGATAACATTAAAATATTTGCATGGTCATACAAGGACATGCCAAGCCTAGACCCTTGGCTAGTCCAACACAACATCATCCTTGATCCCTACATCAAACTAATTAAGCAGAAAGCATGTAAGGTTATACCTGAGGTGCCATTGGTAGTCCATGATGAGATCACCAAGCTTTACAAGGGTATTTTCATCCAAGCCATCAACTATGCAGATTGGGTCTCCAACATTGTAATTATGCCTAAGCAAAATAGAAGTATACACATTTGCATAGACTTCTAGGATCTAAATAAGAAAACCAACAAAAACAACTTCCTATTTCCCAACATCAATCAACTAATCGATACCACAGTTGGACACACCTTGTTGTCCTTCATGGATAGGTTCTTGGGCTACAACTAGATTAGGATCAACCCTGAGCATCAGCTCAGTGAAACCTTCATGACCCCTAGGGGTACATTTTGTTATACAATGATGCCTTTTGGACTAAAGAATGTAGGAGCAACATACCAATGAGCAATGACATACATCTTTAGTGACTACATGCTTAGTTTGCTTAATGGCTACATAGATGATATATCAGTGAAGTCCAAAGTGGCCCACAACCATGGAAATGACTTAGACATAGTGCATAAACATTGCCTAAAACATGAGCTTAGATTAAATCCCAAGAAGTATGTTTTTAGCATTAGAATGGGTAGGATGCCTAGCATTGTAATATCTGAAGGAGGTATATGCATAGATCCTGACAAGGTTAAGGCCATAACCAACTTAGCACCACTAGCTAACCTTAGAGAGCTACAAGGGTTACAAGGTAGAATATAATTCATATATAGGTTTATTACTCAGTTAACCAACAAGCTACAACCAATGCAACATTTTCTTAAGAAAGGAGCCCACTTCAAGTGGATAGCTCAATGCTAACAAGCATTTGACAACATTAGGCAAGAGCTAGCACAACTACCTATGGTTCACCCTCCACAAGGATATAAGCCTTTTTACATATACCTTGCCACATTCGACATGTCCATCACTTCTCTACTTTTCCAAAAGCAAGATGATGGAATAGAGTTCCTGTTCTACTACCTAAGTCATGCATTAGTAGCCCACAAGATGATATACAATGATGTGGAGAAGTATTGCCTTGCCCTAGTCTTCTCACTAAAGAAGTGGAGGCATTACCTCTTCCATAGTTAGGTTAACATCATTTGTAAGAATAACGTACTCTGAGCTTTAACAATGAATATCTACAAAAGTACTTACATTACATAGTAGAAAGCAATAACAATAGAGTTTGACTTGCATTATAGCCACACAACTCATAGCTTCACTAGTGGACAATCAAGCTACTATGGATCCTGAGTTCCCAGACAAACACGTTAGCAATATTAGCCAAGTGCCTAATAACTATGAGGCACTCCTACATTTCAATAAAACTTCAACCTCTCAAGGGGGTAGCACCACTGCTATTATCACATTTTCCTCCAAGGAGATCTTATCCTTTGCATATTGTTTCACATTTTCTTGCACCAACAACATGGTGGAGTACGAAGGTCTCCTCCAAGGTACCCTTGCAACATGCGACCTAGGAATCCAATGCATAGTGAGTTGAGATGATTTACAACTAGTGGTCAATTAAGTAATAGAGGTTTACACTTGCAAAGCACAACATTTACAACCTTACTGTTGTTGGCAACCATTTGGGACGCGACCGCCAACAAGTGTCCTCGAACAGGATTTAGGTGTTTGCTAGTCTATGGTAACACCAAGGCCTAGATACCTCCAAATAAACTCAATAGTTAATGTATGTGTGTGTGCTGTTGCAGTGTGCTGTTGTGAAAAATGAAACGATTGGGTTGTGTGTAAAATTATAAATGACTTATCTTAAAGAGATTTATCCAACTTTGCAAAGTACTATGAGTTGTTGAGAGTTCTTATTCTATTCAAGTACCTAGTCTATGTGGTCCTTATAATACCTACTTGTAACAAATAACATTTTGCAAAAACATTTGAGCACAACTCTGCGAATCTACTTCTAATTTTCCCCAGAGAAAGAAATAGTTCCACAAGAAAACTAGAAATAGAGTGAGATTCAATGGAAATAGAAAGAAGAGAAAAAGAAAGTAGATTTGTATAAAGATCTCAAATGTTTAAACAAGGTAAAATGATACGAGTAAACACTTCGCAATAAAGTTATCCCAAATTCAATAACTATGAATTGTTCAAACTTCCAAGGCTCAAATAAGCAATTTCTTCAAGACAATCCTACTATGCTAACCAAAAAATTGCTGCGTAAACTATTACATACTAGACTCTATTTTGGCTAGATAATGGATGTCAACAATTGCATTCAATAGAACCTTCAAAAGACTTGACAATTTTTGATTGAAATACCATGGAGATTCACTTTAAAGATAAAAGAAGCTATTCTAGTCCTATCAAAATACCAAATATTTTCTGAACCCTCTTGACTATTGAATCGTTCAACGACTTGACTACATGCAGAGGCTCTCTTACAACAATCTCAATAGCGGTTCTTATACATTGCACAATAATAAAATTCACTACTAAAATTATCTTAAGGCTTTCAAACACAGCTCTTCTATGGCAAAATTTTAATATAAATTTTCTATCATGCAACAAGAACAATAAGAACAATCTAAAAATCCCAAAATTACTTGCCAAGCATGATACTATCTAAGCCACTAGCTAAACAATTTAAACAAAATAAAAAATAAACATAACTCACAGGACTATAACAAAGAGGTTGAAATGTTGTCTTTAACAAGTCATCTTACAAGCAATCTTTCACAATGTCTTCTTCACAAATGCTCTTCACAAACCAACCCCCCCCTTCCTACCCTTGAAGCCCTTTTATAGGGTCTCATAGGTAGTTAGGTAAGTTACAAACATTTTGGGTGGTTATAACCACCATAGAGATAAAAAGGCTGCAGTTGAAAAGTGTCCCATTTAGTTGCCAAGTGGCCCATTCAGTTGCCAAGTGGTCACCATGGAGATAAAAAAGTTGTAGTTGACAAGTGGCCTTTGTAGTGGTTATAACCATCATTTTAATTGAGTGGCTACAATTATCATGAAATTACAAAATTTATAGGAAATTTAAAATGAAGCCAAGTATCTAGTGGCTATATTCACCATAGGGTTAAATGTTCATAGGTGATGAATATCTTGTAGTTGCAACCATCATAATCAAAATTAACTAGTGTTCAATTCACATGGGACTTTGAACAGTTGTCCCATAACTTTCTTTTCTTTTTTAAATCATAAAATATTTTATTGTTATTTAAATCATAGTAATAGAGATAGTAACCATGGAGTTAATGCATACATGGATGGGTTGATATATAAATATATATGTATGTGTGTAATATTTGTCCATCTATCTTATGCTTGGGACCCATGATTTGCTTCTTGCCTACCACCAACCTCTGTCTGTCCAAATCATTTGTGAGTTGAAGGATTTGAACCTGCAAAATGCATTAAAATGAAACGCTATGCAATAGCAATTATATCTGATAACAATTCAGGCATAAACGGTGGGACCCCTCATATTGATTCAAAAACTTTGATGAAATAATTCCTACTAAAATCTAGGCTTATGGAACTCTGCCATTTTGATGTATCGTCACTCAAATTATTCTATCCTATGCCGATCTCAGCCAGAACCATATATCAACTGCCACTGCAAAAAAAGGCCCTGCCGCATTGCACCTCCTCCATCTTTGATGCTATTGATGCCGTTGCTAATTCCGTTTAGTTGCACCGATTCTGCTAGTTGTTTTGTCTCACATGGCATTAGCATCGAATGATAATTTCAATGATTTCATGGGTGATCTTGGCCCAACGCTCTTGGTTGTAAGTAATGGAGAGCATGTGCTTGAGCATGCCCAGCGATGGAAAGCTTGACCAAGACGGCAGGGTTGGAGTAGTTAGTGTTCTCAACTTCGCGAATGCACTACCGCTGTGTTTCACGATACCACCAATGCCAAAGTCATCACTATCGACATTGCTGAAATTGGCAGTGAAGTGAGGGCTACCATCATTGGAGCTGAGAAAAATGAGAGCTTGCTCTTGCACCTGCTTCTACTGGTCTCTGTTCCATTTTCTTGTGTTGATTTCTTTTTGGAAGGTTCTTTTATAGAGCCTAGAAATGGCCCTTCCTTAATATCCGTTTTCATGGCCTCAACAGCATTAATGCGAAGAGGATTACCCTAGGGAACCCTGTGACATCTGATCTTCCACATGGTCCTTTCTTTGCTGAAAGCTTCAACGAAAGCCCTAATTTTCTCTATAATTTTGGCAGCTTTAACAAACACGATTCTCAAGCAGCGCAAAACCTCGTTTTGAGAAACATCGAAGTCATCGACCTTGATGATGTCGCAGAGGTCACCATGCGTGTTGACATTGATGGTCATGCGGCCTCCCATGATAGCCTCCTCTTTCAACGATGGATTGATCATAGTGGAAACCGAAGCGCCGTAGCCGAAGAAGGCAAAAGAAAAGTAAGCACGATCGAAAAANCGGATTGATCATAGTGGAAACCGAAGCGCCGTAGCCGAAGAAGGCAAAAGAAAAGTAAGCACGATCGAAAAATGGTGAACAATCAATGGCAACTCATAATACTAAGCCCAATATCTAATACCTATGTTCACGATGTGCAATTAAATTTTCTATAGGTCCTAAAGCTAATTCTTCATGCTAATCTGTATACATCAATANGATACCTATGTTCACGATGTGCAATTAAATCTTCTATAGGTCCTAAAGCTAATTCTTCATGCTAATCTGTATACATCAATAGGCAGTTCCAAAGATGTGTTGCTTTTTGAACCGATATAACTTTCTGATGGAGTGAAGGATCTTTGCCACATTATCTTTCAATATCATCATCCATTTCAGATTTGAAATCCTTGCACTCCTAAAGTTTATCCAACTCTTGCTGTAGATAGGCCTCTTCAGCACACAGAGCATGATACTCAGTGGTCATGTCATGTGCTAAATTAGACCACATTGCTTGCCTCTGAACAACCATAGATGTTTTTTTCTAAGAAACGTCTTCGTTCAAGAGCTATCTTAGCCTTTTTCACCATGAGCAGTGTAGAAGCATGTGTACTCTAATTTACCATGTCTGTTAATGAGGCTGGAAGTGGATTACAAGCAACATCAGCCGTAGATGTACATTTATGAACTTCACGTAGGGCATGGGCTGAAAGTTGTCATAATAGTTCAACAAACCTGTGCCCATAGCATGTTGCAAGCAATGACACTCTTGAGTTACTCCTAGGTAAGGCTCCTTGTGATTCTAACTCATTTATGATCCCTTGGACAATTTTACGAAAGTCACGAGACTGTGCTGAATCAAAAATAGGCAATTTCTGCTCATGACACCAAGATGGATAATTCCCTGTAAATGTAGCTACAATATCTAGCATATGCCATTCCAACTTCATGGTCAGTTAACTATTGCAGAATTCTTCATGGGAAATAGCATAATCCTCCTTGAATAGTTTCAGTTCATTAGGATTCTATACCTCACCATTTGCAAATAAGTCCACATGTTCCATGAAATGGCCAAAATGTGCCAACAACTGTGACCTGGAAAAACACTTGCTCCAACACTTTGCAACTGCTAATGTCCAACATGTTCCCTGAAGTGAAAATGTCATTGTTGATGCATTTTCAACATTGGACCTTATTATATCACCTAGCATGTTCAACACATTTTCCACCTTGGTGCTGGATTGCATTGCACCTATCATGCAAACCATTGAAGATGCATCCATAGCCACAATTAGCACCACCCATGCAAAAAGAGTCGTACGATGATATCAAGGCGTACCTTCTACAAGGTGAGTCCCCGAAACACTTAACTACTGGTCAAAAGGATGTAATACACAAACGATCATGGCAGTACATCATTGTATGTGATAACACATTATGTTGCAAATCCTACGATGGCATACTACTAACCTGCATAATTGAAAATTAAGCAAAAATAATCATTTAGCAAGTCCATGAAGGATTTTATGGAGGTCACATAGCACCTAGGGCAACGGCAAAAAAATTAGATTGCTAGGCTACTGTTGGCCTTACATGAAGAGAAATTGTGTCTGGAAAGTCAAAACATAAGATACTTATCAGTGGCATAACATTTTAATGCACGTGCCACCAACTAAATTACATACAATGCAAATCACATGGCCATTCTAACACTAGGGCCTAGACATCATCAGACCCATAACCCCTAAGTCCTCTATAGGGTATAGCTTCATAATAATCAAAATAGAATATTTTACTAAGTGGGTTGAAGCTATTTCCCTTAGGAAGACAACATCACAGCAGGTTTGCAAGCTCGTGTTGTACAACATAGTGACTTGTTTTAGCTTGCCCATGACCATAGTGATGAACGATGGATAGTAGTTTAGCAACACCAAAACCTAAGACTTTTATGAGCACTTCAGCATCAAGCACTCCTTTTCATCACCATACTACCCTTAGGTGAATGGGCAAGCAAAGGCCACCAATAAGTTTATCATAAATCTCCTCAAGAAGATGTTAAGCAATAGCAAATCATGATGGCATGAGTAACTAGTCTACACACTTTGGGCCTATCGCATGATGCATCAAAAAATAATAGGTATGACACCTTATAGCCTCATCTATGGATCTGAAGTAGTTTTTCCACTTGAAGTGCATGTTCTATCGCTTTGGGTAATCCTCTTGGACTTCATTGATGAAGGTTAGAACAATGCATTGAGAATCGTAGACCTTCACTCAATAGAGGAGGAGTGCATTTGTACTCTTGATCACATCAAGTAGTATCAAGAAAAGCAATGGCAAAAGCATCATCATAATTAGCATCAATGCTCGATCAAGAAAGGGGACCTAGTCCTCAAAGCCGTTTGTGAGCCTTGTGGATAAATTCTCAGCCAACTGGGAATGGCCTTTCTTGGTCACTAAGGCTTATGGCAATGGAGCACTCAAGCTTGCTGATCAAGATGAGAATGAGTTTGCCAATCCAATGAATCATTCACACTTAAAGTCATACTATATCTAGCATGCAGCATTGCACATCAATCAAGCAAGGTAAGAATTCATCCGCTATGATGCTAAACTAGCACAACATGTCCATTATGATGCTAAACTAACATAGTTGTCACAACACATCTGCTATGATGCTAAACTAGCATAGTCATCCTCTATGATGCTAAACTAGCACAGTCATTTGCTATGATGCTAAATTGACACAACACATTCACTATGATGTTAAACTAGCATAGCTCATCTACTATCAGATTAAACTGGCATAGTTCATTCACTACAATGTTAAATTGGCATAGAGGTCTGCTATGACTATAAACTAGTAGTCCACCATGGCATTAAGTGGCATAACACATCCACTAAGACATTAAACTAGCATAGAGCATTCCACTAGGACTATAAACTAGCATAGCACGATTTTCCAGGGCCTTAAACTGTGCCCAATGATCTACTAGGACCTTAAACTAGTAAATCCATGGTCTACCATGACTATGCTCAATCCTAGATGAGAGTGTAGTCAACCTCTCATAGAGAGCATAGTTAGTAGAGGGCTAGTTTTTCAAATGTTTTCTAAGTGTTAAGACTATGCTCAACCCCAGATGAGAGTGTATTTAGCCTCTTGTAGAGAGCTTAGTCAGTAGAGAACTAGTTTTGCAAATTTTTTCTAAGTGTTGACACTATGCTCATCCCTAGTTGGGAGCATAGTTAGCCTCCCGTGGAGAGCATAGTCTACAGAAATCCATTTTCTCACAAATTTCACCAGCATTGAGACCATGCTCTTCACCAACCTAGAGTGTAGTCAACCTCTCATAAAGAGTGTAGTTAGCCAAAATAGTCTTCAACGACCTCCACAACATGGCAATGATGCTAAGCTCAACTCCAAAATGTAGTCAACTCACCTTTGGTGAGCATAGTCAATAAAAAACTATTTTTTTGTGTTCCCTTTTGCCTCAAAATTGTAATTATGCTTAATCCCACACAAGAGGTTGAACAGCATAGTTCCATGGGGCATAGTCTTTGGCTTTCATTTTTCAAGTACCTTGTAGTCTTCTTGGCACACACATGTAGTTGGCAGCATAGTCATAGTCTCACAATCTCGTAGAGTCCGATAGAGCATAGTAAAGCATAATACCACCAACCCCATTGGTACACCCCATGAATAGTAACTATACTGAGTGTAGTCCCAACCATCCCCTTCTCCACATGGTAGTCATCCCATATTTTTCACTAATGCTAGTCCTATAAATACCCACACCCTCAAAGTTTTCAGCATGGGCAAATCAAAGGATTGGCAAATCTAAGGAGCATTTGGGAGAAAACCAAAGGCATTTTGGTGAACCAAGAAGAGGTGAAGCTGTAGACCATCACAGACCCCTATAGCCCAACAGAACACCATAGCCAATGGTACACTATGGCAGCCAACCCTATAGATGTAAACACCTTGATGAAACACTAGTCTCCGTAGCTAAACACCATTGAGACTATGACTATGTTGTCCACTGCACCTATTGTACCACATGTACCTTCTAACCCCTTTTTGTGTTAACTACGTTCAACCCCATTTGGGGTGATTTTCTACTTCTCTCTTTTTTTATTTGCATTTTTTGCACTTCACCTGCACTTTTCGCTATTTTACCACATAGCTGCACCCAAAACTATGTTCAAGTGGCAACCTACACATGTTGATACCACCCACTTCTACATCCCTATTGCATAAGATAATCCTTATTTAATCGTCTATACCATTCAAGGCACCTTATCTCCACCTCCAATAGGCCCTTGCATGGATTTGGGATTAGGCTTTGTGCCCATGGACCTCGATGTTCCAACTATCAATTGTTTTGATTGCCACAATCACCAATGTAGGCTAGTATGGGAACATCCCAAGGATAGGGCATTATAGGAAACAACTCTTTGACATTGATAAACTAGGCAGCAAACTATTTATGTTTAATGTAGAATGCCCTAAGTGCATTCTATAGTTCTTAGTAGTCATTCATTCTTTTTTCTAGGTTCTCTACTATTGATCATTGATCAATGAACTTCACCTTGAGAACATTGAATTCTGCATTTGTGTTTTCAGGCTTCTGCATGGTCTCTTTATGATGCTTGAACTCTACCTCATATAGAACGTACAAGCTAGCTACGTACTTTTCCAACTCTATCCTTAGCCTTTTGGTGATTAGCATTTCTAGATTTGAGTAACGAAGGTTGGAAACCTCCATATACTCCATCATCTCCTCGATTTGGATCTTCTCAATGCAAATCTTAGCTTTGTTGTATGCATTCTATCCATTAAAGATTGGATGTTAAGCATTGCCTCCTTGTTGGAGCTGTTGGAGGGCCTCATTCACCTTCACCTTTGTCAATTGGATTTGTTTTTCATTTGTCTCTTATGCAAGCCAACCTAACCCTTGTAATGGTTCTTGACCCTTTCAAATGTAAGGACCTTATTTTTCTAGGTAGAGATTTCAATGGCAAAATTTTGGTGAAGGGCATGCAATTCCTTCATTAAGAGGTTTCAATTCTCTATAGCCAACCTCCTCAATTTAGTGTTTATCCTAGAAAGATTCTCTTACTACTATTAGATGAATTTAGCCATATATTCTTTCTACATCTTGACATTTCTCAAGTGATGATTTTCTTGAGTCAACCTTATGTTCTCCTGGAAAACCTCTAACAAGTCCTTTTGAATGTTGTAGGTGGTGGCATCAACTAACAACTAATCAAAGATCATTGACTCCTTTACATACTAAAACTCTTGGGGTTTTTTCTCAAGTTGCTAGAAAGCTTCATCTCTTTAGACTATTTGGCTAAGTACAATGGAATCAATAGGGTGGGCTTTCAGTTCCCAAACTTTCATAGCTAAGCACTGAATCTCAGCTTGAGCTATTTCCAGTTGGGTATTAGTAATGAGAAATTTACCCTTAGCCTCAAGTAGCTTTGACTACTTTACTAGAATGGTTCTGAGATATTAAAGATATCCAAAATTGGTTGCCTAATTACTACCAATTGGTCTAACCACTCTTTATGCTAGGCTGCACTGAATCTCCCACTTGGTGCTCTTGCAGACACCTACACATCTTTAAGTGCAACAATATCTAGTAAATATGCCATATGGGTGTTGAGTGCATTGGCCACTTTGTTAGCTACCACCTCGACCGTTGTCTCCTACCCTTGGTGCTACATCACCAAAACAATTTCTCCCTCGCCCTCCTCCAAACTTACTAAAATGTTAGTGGCATTTCCAGAGATTTCTGGGAATTATTGCTATTGAGAGAGAGAGACTATTACCTCTTAGGCACTAGGATTTGATCTTTAGGACACCTACATTCTATGGGTAGAAAACATTGGCACCAAACCCTCCATCCTACTAATGGATTGTGCTACCTCATTGAGATGACTCAGCATAAGTTTGTAGATAGAGGGTTCACCATCACTTGGTCCTACTTACTATTGCTACATGAGTTGATCACAAAGATTGTACATCCACTCAATGGTAGCAAGGGACTCTAAAATTGTTTACTCATGAGTGGGTGGTGGTGGCGGCTACTCCTCTTTGATCACCTTGGTAGGAACTTTGTCCTTCATCATTTCTACCCAAGAGGTAGAAGAAGCATGTTTGACATTATCAATGGAATACTGGGCTATTCCTTCCCTTATGCCTAATTTTTTGATGAGACATGGGAAGGGGAGTGCCATCATTTTATGTTCATTTTCTTTTAATTTCTTCTCAATCTCCAGATAGATTAGCTGTGGAAGGTTGACAGGGAATTTTCTACTTAGAGCTGTGCATACATGGAAAAACAAGGCTATTATCTTATTGGGCCTCACCATTGGATTGAAGTGGTAAAGCACCATCTTAAAGTATGCATGATCTACCATTGTGAGTGCACCAAACTCCTTATAGTCAACACCATAGTACTACTGGATCCACTTCTTCTTGACCTTACGGTCTACTTGTGTTGAAATCTTTGCCAAGGTTGCCCTAGCTTCTAACAACCCAAGGGCCTCAAAAATAACCTTCACTAAGTAGGACATAGAGATGTCCTTGATCTTCATTATGTCATTGATCTATTTTTTGTTCTAGAAAACGTATGTTTCTCCCATGTACCATTCTCCGTTGGAAGTGAGAATGGACCACATGGGAAAAGTCTAGAGTTATGCTTTGACATCTTCTAGGAAAATTTTAGGAAAGATCCAAAGTTTAGTTTAGCAAGAGTTATTTTTTGGATCTCCCTAGACCCAATTTTCCTTAGAGAGGCCTCCATAAAAGTAACCTTAAGGTTAGGTCTCAGTCTAGGTGTCTCATCTTAGTGGGACTACTTTGTTTCAACTTCTTGAATCTGTTGGACAGATTCCACTTTGGGGTTCTCATAGAGAGGTCCTATTGCATGCATATCTGATGCTTGCTCTTGGGGTTATTCTTACTAGCCCCTTCTAGTTCTAGGATACTTGTCCCTTAGTTGGGATGATCCTCCTTTTTGCAAGCACTTTGGTCTTGGTGCTATCTATGATCACAACATGACCAAGGATTAGCATTTAGTATGTAACTTTATAATAGTTAAGTACCTTATCTCTTAAGTTCATTACACTTGGCTAAGTTTTGATCATGGTGGATTAGTCATTTTAATATTATTTTATTAGTTAAACCTTGTGGAAGTTAGAAACTTTTCATAGAAAACCAAAGGTTTGTGGCCCCCACAACATAGAGCTTACCTTTGGTAGCTACAAGAACAAAGAATGAGGTGAATTGGACAAGCAGTTTGAAAGTTCTAGGCTTTGGAGGGCTCTAGGCTCTGAAAAATTTCAAAATATTTGCTTGCATTTGAAGCAAATGGAAAAAAATTTCAAACTGTTGTGTGGTATTCATAGGATTTTGAGGTTGCACCAATGAGATCCCATATATAGGGTCAAGTCAATGTGAGGGGCTATGTTGACGAGATCCCATCGACATAGCCAAAGATAAAAATTTTTACTTTGAAAGTTAGGCTAAAAACAAAGAGTTTTCACATGAAGTTGGAGTCCATAGAGATCCAAAAAGACCATCAACATGAAGAAATGCTTGAAGGGGGCTAGAAAATTCACAAAAAAAGGAATTTTTATCATGAGAATAATTAGAAAAACTTAAAAAGGAGTGAAAAGCTGAACGCAACTAACATGGAGCACGAATGATTTGAATGCAAAAATATCTAAGGATAAGGAGTTTAACTAGCCTAACTAAGAGGTATGCAAGTGAGTCCTCCCCATGGCAGGCTTGTGCCTTTAATGCTCTTACATGCCCTTAAACCAAGGAGTTTGTGGACTCCATGGATGATTAATCATTGTGGAAAGCTAAGGACTAAATCTCATAAGAATCTACCTAAGAATTTTGAAACCTCAAACTAAGACATTGAACAAAACATGAAAAACTGGTAGTGAGATGAGTGATGGGAAGCATAGATAGATGAGGTAGAGTGTGGAATGGAGTTCTGTATCATGGTCACATGAAGTCCCTTTTGGATTTGTGGTTACTATGACCTAATAACAATCATACTTAGTTTGAATCAAATCCAACTACTTTCAATGACTTCACATTGACACTCCAAGACCAGCCCATCTCCTTAAGACACAAAAGAATTCCCATAGATCAATCATCATTCCTAAAAGAGAAAAAAAGAGAAGAAAAAAGCAAGATGAACCTTAGAAGAGACCTTTAGGCATGGACACCATGCCATTCTAGTTCCATAACTAGTGATCGTAGCCCATTATTTTGTCTAAGGGATGTGCTTTGAATTTTCATTATTTATTTATTTTATTTCTTATTTTTTTTATTTTTGATGGGAACCACACCATGCAAATACTTTTAGCTTCCTATTATTGGTTCATAGAACAATGGCAATAAATCCATGAAAACGCTTATGCACCTAAGAAGGTAGGCAAGTATAGAGAGCATCAAATCCCCTTGAAGTCACACCCTAGTCACAAGTTTATTATAAGTTACACTAAATAACGGACCTCATATTTCCAAAACAAAGGAACACCATAGAGTTTTTGAATGGGTGGATGATGTCAACTCACTACCTATCATCATGAAAAAGAAACCATGTATTAGTCATCAATAAAAAAATTCAAAGATAAAATCTAGACATTAGCAATCAAATTACATTATAGCAAAAACCACAATTAATTAACAACTACAGTTTTATTTAGTCTTGGTTGCAATAAAGAAAAAGAAACAAACATAAGGAAAACATTAGAAAACTCAAATCAAATAAAGTAAAATATAGAAGAAATTGTAAAATATTTAATAAAGAGAAAAATGTACAAAAGATGGTGTAAAACAAAAAAGTGAAAAAACTAAGAAGTCATTTTAATGAATTAGCATGAATTGCATCTCCTCCACAACTAAGTTGGAAGGAGGAAATCTAAAAAGTTGAGTGCACATGTCCATCTATTGAGCTACTCTAGTCACTGGCTCTTTTAGGCTCATGGAAAGTTTTAACTTGTTGCATGTGTACCAATAGTTTCTTGTTTGGGCTTTTAGGTTTGTATATTAACATGGCCCTAGAAGGAAAGGTTTCATAGATAACATAAGGCTCCTCCCACAATGTTTGGAGCTTGGTTCTTTATGGTACATGTGTGAAATTCTAGTAAAGGACCCTATCTCCTAGTTGAAACTTTACTTTCCTTATTCTAAGATCATGTCGTTGCTTGTAGAATGCCTTGTGCACTTTGTTGGATGACATGGCTACCAATAGATTCTCATCTAGCAAGTTGAGGCTCATCAATCTTTCTTTTTGTACTAGACTTAGGTCAAGGTCAAGGTTACAAGTTGTTGATAATGTATGAAGCTTAGTTTGAATTGGAAGACTTAGCAATTTTCTATACACAAGCTCATAGGGAGACTAGCCAATAGGAAGTTTCCATGTGGAGTGGTAGGCCCAAAGGGCATTGTTAAGTTTTGTGCTCTAATCCTTCCTATGTTTACTAATAGTTATTATTAGTATCTTTGTGATTTTTCTATTTGCAGCCTCTGCTTGACCATTGGCTTTGAGGTGGTAGGGTGTTGTCAATTTATATTCAACCTCCATGCGTTGCATGAGTTTACAAAAGGTAGTGCCTATAAAGTGAGTTCCATTATAAAAAATAAGTGCATGTGGCATCCCAAACTTGTTTACAACATTTTGTTCTATAAACAGAGCAACCATAGAAGATATGCAATCAATGATAGTTGCAACTTTCACCCATTTCATACAATAGTCAATAGTGACTATGATGTATGCCTTTTCATTCGACATGGGCATGATGGGACCCATAAAGTTAATGTCCTAAATGTCGAAGGGTTCCAATGGTTAGATCCACTACTGAGGTTCCTCTAAACAAGCAGTTATTCCACCATCATGTTCACAACATTCACAAGAGCAAACGAATTTGTGAGCATCCCTGAAGAGTGTTGGCAAATAATACTTAGCCATGAGGATCTTAATGGCCATGCATCTCCCAACATAGTGGCACCCACAAGGACCCTCATGAGTGTCTTAGAAAACTTATAGTTGATTAGCATTAGGGACATACCAACGAACTAGGCCATCAGCACACACCTTGTAAAGATGTCCACTGATTTTCATGAAGTGTTTCAGCTAGTAAAGAAATTGTTGTTTCTTCTTGCAATCCTAGTCTTTTGGCATCTCCTAAGTGAGAAGATAGGTGAGAATGTGATTGTACTAATTGGATTTAGCAAGCATTTGTTCATTTATGGCCCTGAAAAAAAGAAGTTCATCAAGAAAGTGATCTAAAAGTGGGCTCTCCTCCTCTTTGTTATCCCATCACAACTAAGATAACTGGTTAGCAACCATGTTCTTAATTTCCTTTCGATCTACCATTGTATGATCAAGTTCCTACAAGATCACAAGTCACCATATAACATGGCCTTCACTATTGGTTTGTTCATAAGAACCATATTGCATTGTGGTTTGTATGCACAAACACCTTATACCCAAGCACATAGTGCCTAAATTTATCCAAGCTGAATACCACTACCATCAATTCTTTTTCTATTGTGGTGTAACTTAGCTATACATCCACAATGCTTTAGCTCACACAATGAATGTAGTAAGTATGTTTTTGATTATCCAATTGCTTGAGCACAACTCCCAAGGCATAATTCTATGCATCCATCATGATGTGGAAAGTTCTAGAGCAGTCAAGTGCTCGTAGAATTAGAGTTTCCACAAGCTTCTACTTGAGATGTTGGAATGCATGCTTGCATTTCTTGGTCAAGACAAATGAAGCATCCATCTTTCTCAACTCTACTAATAGTTTATCAATCTTAGAGAAATTCTAAATGAATGATCGATAGTAGCCAGCATGTCCAAGGAATGACCCCACATCTTTAACTATTTCTAGCTATCTAGTAATTCCTTGGATGACCTTTATCTTTTTAAGGTCTACCTCAATCCCCTTTTTAGAAATTCTCTATCCCAAAACAATGCCTTCTTGGACCATTAGGTGGCTTTTTTGCCAATTGATCCTAAGGTTTGTCTCCACACACCTTTTCAATACTTACTCAAGATGGTCCACAACTTACTCAAATATCGCCCCATAGGTGCAGAATTCATTCATGAAGACTTCCACCTTGCTACCAATCTATTATTGGAAGATACTCATAATAAGGCATTGGAATGTAGCAGGGGCATTGCATAAGCCAAACAACATCTTTCTGTATGTGAAAGTCCCCTAAGGACTTGTGAAGGTTATTTTGGTCTGATCTTTTGGTATGATCTAAATTTGGTTATACTCACTGTAACCATCTAGAAACCTATAGTAGCAATGCCCAAAAATGGTATACAACACCTAGTCCACAAATGACAATGGAAATTAATCTTTGTAAGTCATCATGTTCAACAACCTAAAATCGATATAGACCCTCCATTTGCAACCTTTCTTTGGCACTATCACAAGTGGGCTAACCCACTCACTATTCACAATGAAATAAATGAACCCCACCTTTAGGGTTTGTTCAATCTCCTCCTTCATGATCTACTTAAGTTTGGGGTTCAATTGCCACTATGGTTGCCTCTTTAGCTTAATGGAAGGATATGTGTAGATGCGATGCTAGCATTTCCTAGGATCAACCATAGTAAGTTCAGGTAATGACCAAGGAAAGGCTATTGGCCATTTTTTAACCATCTCCAACAACTTCTTTTTCTACATAGAAGCAATGTTAACATTAATGATAGTCAACTTCCCATTGTTCAAAAAGATAAATTCCATTTTGATCTATAATGGTTTTAGCTCAAGGGACTACTATTTAAAGCCTTCAAAGATTTCCAACTCTTCCTAATTGGTTTCATCAAGTTCATCATTAGAGAGTCGGTGATGAATTTTCTTTAATTCATTCATGCCTTCAACCTAGGCACTCATAAGGCTCTTAGTTGGTTTCATGCATATTGTTGAACTACACTCTATATCAATTGTTAAGCATTGAATGTCCTTCTTCTTTATGGCTACTATGTATAGGCACCTTTGAATTTCTATCAGATTGGCACACTGTTTACATGCTATGATAGATGTGCTTGTTATGGATCATAATTTCTACAAACAGTTACACCCTATGTCATTGTATGTGATGCATGGAACATGCTTCCTCTCTATCTTTCCAAATTCATTTTCCTTGGAAATTTCCAAGGAGAGGTCTCTAATTCCTAGTTGTGCATCAATGGTCCTCAAGCAAGCCCTTCCCATGATAATTGAGAAGTCCCTCTTGTAGTTATGAACATAGATCACTAAGAAGTTAGTAGGATAGGACCACCCACAGACGGTGGTCACAATGTCCACCACCAATTCCAAAGGGATGGTGATGGACTGATCTACCAACTCAAGACGAATGTTGCTCTTCTTGAGTGAATGCAAGTTCTAGGCCTTATACATTTCATGGAAAATCAAATTTACACCAAAACCCAAGTGTAGAAGAACCTTTAAAAGCTCATTTTCAGCAATTTGCATGTAAATGAAGGAACTCCCAAGATTAGATCTTTTCTTGGGAAGGTGGCTAGCCTTTATCCAATCAATGAAAACATGGATCAACATCAAGGTATGTAATTTGGGAGGTGTTTGATTTGAAGCAACCTTGAATGAGATTGCAGAGGAGGTGAGAGAAGTAGGATCATCAGCTACAGGTGTATGTGAAGGCTTCAAAGGACTACTGGTTTGAAAGAAAGGTCTTTTTCAGGGCATGTTCTCTAAACCACTTAGCTAAGGAGCCACCTGTAAGTTAATAGCCCTTTTGGAATTTTTTTGCTATGGATGGGAAGGAATTTCATCCTACATGGTAGGAGCTAGTAGTAATTAGGTTGATGGCAGAGGTACAAGTACATAAGGATGAGGAGGATAAAATGGAAATGAGGATTTCCCTCATGGAGATTGGGCTCTATAGTATTCAAGATGATAGTAGTGATACTAGAATGATGTCTAACTAGAAGAGTCATGTAGAGAAATTGGTTGCTAAGCATAGTACCCATAGGGAACTAGCTGTTGGTAAGGGTATTGCTACCTTAGTGGTGGCATCCCCCATGACTGCGGTGCTACCATTGCTAGTGCTACTCATGAGGTTGGGGTGGAGCTCCACTTAGATAGTAGGCTTACTATTGATGAAATTACTTGTAGTTTCCTTAAGAATAAGGAAATCTCCTAAGTGCTTTTCTTCTTGCCAATCTAGGATATAGTGCTTACATCTTAAACTCCTACAAGTGTGACACAATTGAATAACATCCCTTAGGATCTTCATATTGGTAGATGTCATATCCATCATAATCCTCTATTTTAGATTCTACAACCTTTTCAATAGCAACAGCTTTTTCCTTACCCCTTTGGTGGGCACATTCAGCTTTTTTCATTCTCCTTCAATCACAACCACTACTTTGCTCCTTGGACTCTTCTACAATTCTTAGAGCAATTTGAAATTTTTTGCCCAAAGAATCTCACATTTTTTCTACCTTTTCCAATATTTTAGAAATATATTTTTGTATTAGTAAGGTTTTAGATTGCACCACTTCATCAAGTGATTCCTTCTCCTTGTTGTCACAGAACCATACTTCCCTTTTTTTGATGAAAGGGTTCCAGTTGAACTCCTCTACACTTTTTCTTTTTTGCAACGCATATTCTTCCTTGACCAACTTCTCAATCAACCTTTGGACTTGATGAACTCTAAGCTCTAAAATTCTCCCTTAGGCATAGACCCCAAGAGTTCTCCTTGTTTCTATTTAGAGCCCATCTTTGATATCGTAAAGCTGCTCCCTTTGAGAAAAGCCATGGCCTAGGCACCAATGCAACAAAGAGTAAAATCTACCCATGGCTGCAGCCAATGATTCATGTGTTTCTTGTCTCCACCCTTGGATCTACTTTCTTAGATTAGACACTTGGGAGTATGTTTGATACTTATCATTGAAGAGTTCAAGCATCATACACCATCACCTAATTAATTCTAGTTCTAAGGACTGGTACCAACTTTTAGCTTCTTCAATGAGCATCCTTGGGAATAGCTTCAATTTTTCCACTTGGTTTCAATGTTTTGCAAGGCATAAGCATCATGAAAGGCTTAAAGATGATTTTATGGATCTAATTTGTGTCCCCCTTCAAACTTGGAGATATTGTTCACATCCAACCTTTTAATTTTGTTGTCTTTCACATGCCTTGTTGGGATTCTCACAGCCTCTGCAATATTCAACATATTTCTGGTTTCAAGTAAAGGCTCATCATAGTCATAACCTCTATGATAACCATGATGCTTATGATGCCCTCTATAGTCCCTTCTTTCATGATGGCAGGCCTCCCTTGATTGCCCATGCCCTTGGTTTCTAATCCGGTAAATGCTACAGTCATCTCTATCTCGTTGATCACCTCCATCACGATAATGTCCCCTATGATTTTGATCAAAGCTAGAGGAGGAAGAAGATGAGGATGTTGATGGTGAAGAGGGAGGAGAGTTAGCACTAGCATGGTACCTACTATCCACTCTTTGTCAATCACGGCCATGATCATCATGCTTGTCATCATTACAATGCTTGTCCACATTCCTGCATTGACTCCCACCTTTGGAGCCCCCATGGTTATGGGATCCATTGTTACCTAAACTAGGATTGTTTAGAGTGGACTACAAGTTCTAGTTCAATACCCCTCACCAAAGACAAAGGGAGGAGAGTCAATGAATTAAGAACCCCTAGAGAAGGGATCCTCTCCTTCTTTCTGGCCTAGCAGGAACACAGGGTTTGTGAACCATTTCCCCTTTGATGCTTTGTAATGCATCTCCTATTGTTGATCTTCCTTGCATTGTACCTCAGTGGGATGATAATCTTGATAATTATGGTCCTACACAATGTATTCAAAATAAAGTCCCTAGATGCCCAACCTCATGATAGTTTGAAGCAGCATCGCAGGAAATGATTGATTAGGTGGCAACACAATGTTGTTGCCCTCCATGTTCCTCCACCATAACTATTCATCCTTATGTAGGATGAAGATGAATTCTAGCACATACTCATCAGGATGAGTATATACCACTCTGCATTATTAGGGCACTAGCAGTTTTGACCCTTCATGCCTTTGTTGATTATATGTATGCTTAAACGATGATGGAGAATCAGCCCTATGAGAGGAAGACACTTTAGTTGAAAAAAATAGTATGCTCTTACAATTATTAATATTATTATTAATGATTTGCAACTTTAAGGTTCATTACAATGTCATTGAATGATTTCACTAATTGCTAGATAGTGCACATAGCTAACTAAAGTTCCTAGCAATGAAACCAATGATGAGCAACAAGAAATCCCTACATCCAACCATACAAATCACTAGCATACACTACATGATTTGCTCAAATTCTATAGACTTTGACACAATGTTGCCCTCCTTGTTCCTCCAATGCAACTATTCATCTTGGTGCAAGATGAAGGTGAAATCTAGTACATACTCATCAGGATGAGTATATACCACTCAGCATTATTGGAGCATTGGTAGTTTTGATCCTTCAAACCTTTGTTGATTGGATGTATGCTAAGATGATGATAGAGAATCAACTGTGAGAGGAAAACATTTTAGTTGAAAAGAAAAATAATGTGCTCTTACTATTATTATTATTATTATTATTAATGATTTGCAACTTTAAGATTCATTACAACGTCATTGAATGATTTTACTAACTTCTAGATAGTGCACATAGCTAACTATAGTCCCTAGCAATGACACCAATGATGAACAATGAGTAGTCCCTCTGCCCAACCATACGAATCACTAGTGTATACTAAGTGATTCGGTAGACTTCCATAGACTTTAGCTCTCTAAGTACACTGGGTCTAGGCTATGAATATCATGGATGTGATTCTTGTCTTCTCACTTTCACTTATGAGGTGCAAGTGTATGGTTAAGTGTAACTAAGGCATATGATTTTTATCATTTTACATTTTATTGTTTAAATCACCTAAGTGCTAAAAAATTAAGTAATTAAATATTTAAGTAATTAGTAACTAACTAATATCTTAACTAATCCTAACATAAGCATCCATTCCCATTTACTGTACACATCCTAAACCACATTACAACATTACTAGGTTACTAAGCGTTAAGTGCTACTAGGATTACCACATGTAACATATACTCAAAATGGTCACACTTATGTGTGTTAATTAATTAATCCAATGCATTAAAGTAAAGTACTCAAATAATATATGTATTTAAGTAAACATTAATCTATTTCTAAATGTTGCAAGGTTTGTTAAGAAAGTTTTATTTATTGCTAGTCACACCAAGGTGCTCAAGTACATTAGTGTTCGAACAAAAATCTGTACACTTCTCACTCTTATTGCAGACACTTAGAAAATATTCTAACTATCAAATGAACAAGATGCAAGAGCTTCTCTAGGATACTAACTATGGGATTTCATAAATGCAACGTTGATGGGGTCATGTTAATGCATCAGACCATGCATCCACATGACCGTGTTGACAAGATCATGTCGACGACGTCCTGTTGACGCAACCCAAGGAAGATGCTTCATCAAGCATCACAAGCAATGCATGGAATTTTCTACTTCTTCACAATGTGGCATTCTCTCTTATTAAAATTTTCAAAGAAAGTGTCTTGAATTCCAAGCTTAGCATTAATGGTGCTAAGCATGTTCCTCCCATGCTTATAGAAAATTTTCCATCATTGTTCTCCACATTGATTATGAAAAAATCTATTGGATACAACCATCCACCAATGATGGTCAACATATCATCAATCATTCTGAAGGAAATACTGATGGATTGATCTCCAAGCTATAACTTGATGTTGCATTTCTTAAGTAGATATAGGTTCTAGGCTTTGTACATTTTTTATAAGATCATATTCATGCCTAAAATTAAGGCTAATAGAGATTTGCATTGTGGATTCCCTACAACATAGAAAAAAATCAAGTGAGACATTAGATTTGTCCTCTTTTTAGGAAAAGATCTTACCTTAAACTAGTCATGCATTCTATAAGTGAGCATGATAGTTTTTATGTCTTGTTCTAGAGTGACAATGATTGTTGAATCTTGCATAAGATTAGGAGATGTTATGTTGTGAGAAAGGGAGTTGCATTGCATGGGCCTTGCATTGTTTTTTATTAGCTAGTTAGTCTAAGTTTCATTCATAGGCATGGAAACCATCCTAAAGAAAGGGCATTTCCAAGACTTTTGCCTAGAGCTACCAACACTTTCATCTATTTTTATGCTAATAGCATAAGATATGTCCTTTTGTTAAGGTTGTGATGGCAATTCTTCCTCCATTTTTTGTGATGGTACATATGGAAAAGGAGTATGAAGGTATTGAGGAGGATGTAATGGATGGTAAGAGGTATAGAATAATACTTCCATAGGATGTGTTATAGGATAATGATATTCAGGAGTATAGTAGTAGTAAGCAAAGGTATGAGTAGTTAAATCATTAGGAGAAACAGGCTATTGGCCATAGTATTCATAAGGACCCAGCTAGAAATAGCGGTATGCTTGCCTTGGTGATTGCATATCCCATAATTGTGGGTTTTCGCACTACAACTAATAGTAGTCTAGAGATTAAGGAGTTCCACTTAGATAATAATATTATTTATACAAGTGTCTATAATTATCTTATGGATAAGAAAATATGCTAGACATTTATTTTTTCATGAACTTGGGGTTCAAAGCATAAACACTAGACTCATGTAGATGTGACATAACTAGGAAAAAAGCCTTTCACTACTGCAAGTTTCCCTTTTTATCAATAAGTATCTTTGTTTATTTTTTTATTATTTTTCTTCTTCTTATCTTGTTCTCTTGATATTACCTGCTTTGCCCTTTCCTCGATTTTCTAGATATCTATAATTTTTTCATCCATCAAATCCTTCATCCTATTAATCCTCATCACAATATTAGATATGAACCAACAACGTTTTGTGTAAAATCACCTTGTCAACAGGTGCCTCTCCTTGATCATAGATGACCTCCTTCTTATATAGGGATGGATCCCATTTCTACTCCTTTACACTCTTCCTTTCACATAGTTCTACTTCTTCTTTTGGCACCTTCTTTATCAACCTTTGTATCCTATTAGTTCTAATTTTTGAGAGCCTTCCCTCAGCATAAATCCTAAGGGTCTTCCAAATTTTTTTATAAAGCCCATCTCTAAAGTGATGAAGCTGCTCTTTCTAAGAAAATTCATAGCCTAAACATTTGTGTAGTAGTCAATACGATCTACCTAAGGCTACATCAAGAGATTCATAATTTTCTTGCTTCTATCCTTGGACTTGTTTCCTTAGATTGAACACTTTGAAGTAGGTCTTGTACTTCTCTTTGAAGAGTTCAAGCATTGTGGACCACTAGTGGATTGAATCTAGCTTCACTGATCTATATTAACATTTAGCTTCTTTAATTAGCATCTTAGGAAAGAGCTCAAGCTTTTGCTACTTATTTTTAATGTTTTGCAACATTTAGACATCCTGGAAGGTGTGCAAATGACGATGCAAATAAGAATTATAGCTTCCTAAAATTTAGGAATGTTATTCATATCAAGCTATTTAATGTAATTTTTCTTTTGATGCTTATGGAGTATTTGTACTACCTCCTTGATCTGAATCATGCTTCTAATAGTCAATAAAATTTCATCATCATCAAACATTTCATAGTTAGGATCTCTATCTTTATCTTCCTGATTGTGATGATCTCATTTGTGCTTTCTTCAATGTCTTCTATCTTGTTTTTTATCTTGATGAGCGATGGAGTATCCAACACCCAACCATACAAGATACAAGTGTTCACGCATAATCCCAGTCAAACTCCATAGATAAGGTAATGTGATTATACCAGTAATTAGTTAGCATGATCATTATCTTTCCATGTGAGGTAGTAAAATCAATGCATATGGTTTAACTCATGGTGAGGTATATGATATTGATGTTGTATTGGCCATTAAGCTCCTAGTAGACATGAAGTGAAAGTAAGGGTTTCTAAATCTAAATGACAGTAAAACAAATCTAAAGTAGCCTATGTGATGAGAAGCCGATCTTGATCTTCTGGTTACATCTTGGACTTTGCACAACTACTACTGGGATTACCAAGTACTACACTACTGGGTGTACCAAGTGATAGTACTACTCGGTTACCAAGTAGTTACACTTACTGTTTTGTTTTAATTAGTATTCTCAAAAATAACTTTAGCTTTTTCCAATTTTTTTTAATGTTTTTTAGGGCATAGGAATTTTGAAAGGCTTGGATATGATGCTATGGATTTGCATTATATGCACATTTAGATTTGGAAATATTATTCATGTCTAGTCACTTGATGTGACTATCCCTTACATGCCTAGTAGGAATATACACTGCTTCCTTGATATTAATCATGTTGTAAGTGACTAGTAGGGGTTCTTCATAATCTTTAGGTTTGTGAGCTTGATTGTAATGTTGATCCCTTTGATGCTTGTAACACACTCTCTCTTTGTATCTAACCCTTTTTCCTATTTTCTTGTAATTATTCTTTTCTCCATTAAGATATCTTCTTCGATGCTTATGTCTCTAAAGATTCCTTTGTCTCTCCCTATCATGATCCCTCATTCTTCTTTCTCTTTTTTCATAATCTATGAAGGATTATGAAGAGGAAGAGGAAGAAATTGGAGAATGGTGCTATCTAGTTCTCCTTCTATGACTCGTTGATTCATCTCTTTTTGATTTAGTGGAGGTTCTAGGTCTAGAGTTCCTCCTATATGTGAAGTCTTCATTGTCCCTTCTAGATGTTTTTGCAAGAGGTGAATGCAATTGTATTTTTATGGGATCTTCAATAGAGATGATTGATGTTTGAGATTGAGATCCATGAGTTTGATAGAATTTTTCTATGTGAAACATAGTATCATCTCTATCCCCTAGGACAAACATTTGGGGTACTTTCTTTTCTTTGTCAAGCTCATGCCTTGTCTCCATAGCAACATCCCTTCCTACTTGAGCTTCTATTGGTTGGTATAGTAACACTTATTGGGTTATCAAACAATAAACTAATTAAAAATAGAAATAAAACCAAGTTTTGCTACAATGATGTAGAGTAATCTCGATCTTTATTGTTGGTCATGCAATGTGTCCAAGTACATCACACTTGAATAAAGATTCCATTTAATTACAAAACATCACACTGTAGGCACACATTACTAACTACTGAGTTCAAGAAAACAAACTGAAAAAATTCAGTTACTAGGCTATCAAATTTACTATGGATCCATGTGCCCAAGTGTTGCTTATATAGGCTAGCATGCATCCCGTGATATTGTTTATATGATAACGTATGGTGAGGTACAATAATGTATCTACAACATTGTAGATATGATATCATAAATATAATATCATTGGTTCAAAATTTTTGGATTTATCATACCCCCACAACTGACTAAAAACTCATCCTTGAGTTAAAACAAAATGAGAATGAAGTTCCTTACAAAATTGGGAGGTAGATCTACATGACACTGACTTCTATATACATGACTCTCTAGTGCTGCAATGGAGTTTACAAAAATGAACGCATGACATAATAGTTTTAACAAAAATGAAAGACAAAATCTAGCAAGGTTGAGTGTAGCCTAATGCTATTCCAAGTGGGGGTGGCTCTTCCATAGGTTTCTTTCCCTTGTCATCAAGTTTTTTAAATTGGTACTTATTTAGGAGTGCCTACAACTTCTTTTCTTCCATTCTTGGATCATGGACTATCTATGTTGATAAACCAATGTTTGATGGATTTGGCACATTCCACGAACATGGCAATTGCAAAAACATATAATTGGCTTTAACATACCATCCTACAAATTATCGTTGCTCTTCTTCAAAAGCTTTGGCCTTTTCTCTAGGTTCATGATAGTCTATTAATCTTTTAGCCAGATTCACTACTACATCCTTTTACCCTTGGTAGCCAGCCTTAATTGCTTCTACTTTTGAGTTTTCTACTTAAAGTTTTTGTGGAGCATCTTTTCTATTTACAAACTCCTTTTCATATAAAGCATAAGTAGTTGCTATTTCTTATTCTAGTTCATTTCTGGGCCTACCTATTGTTAAAATGGCCAAATTAGCATATTAGAGGTTTGCTAATGCCATGTATTCTTTTAAGTCTTCTATATGTAGGTCTTTATTTTTCACTTTTTCTTGATAGGTCTAGGCCATTTATCCAAGATGGATAGCTAATCAAGATTTTTTATTGCAATTGAACTGATTTTAGCCTTTTCCATTTGGAACTCTTTCTCATTTATCTATTTATACATACCCGCTTGGTCTCAAAAGTGTTCTTTGAGCCTTTCATGTTTCTTGGCCTCATTTTATCATGCATTTATTTTGATAGTTGATTTCTATCAAATGGCAGATACCTCCTTATAGAGAGGGTTCTATTTTCTCTTATGAGGTGACTCATGTCTTGGGTGGCCCTCATCAATTGCTCTCTCAACTAATGAATACTTTCTTCTAGATTGTTTTTCTACATTTCTACTATGGTTAACCTCATGTTTTCTATAGCGAGTTGTTTATTTTCTTCTTCTAAGGAAGCAAGTGCTTTGGCATGAGCATATGATTAGGCTTTGGCTACTGAAGCATTCCATACTACCTTTTCTTTGTCATCTACTATATCTTTGTTTCTCTTAAGAAGGAAATTGATCTACTTAGCTCTGAATTATGTTATTTGATCAGGTGCTATGAATTGAGTTGGATGTCTCCTTTCTGCTCATAGGGTTACAAGCTCTTCTTGTAATCTTTAAAGCTCATTCTCAGCATATTTTTCCCTAGTTTCAACCATGATTAATTTGCCTTTGGTGGTAGTCAATTCAGATTGTGTTGTAGTGATATCAATAGGAATATCAAATAGATTTGTCATAACTTATCTAGTTTGCAACAATCTATCTTATACATCTTCATGTTTTGCAAGAGTCATAGAGGTACTAGCTAGCACTTGAGCATCTTTGGCTCCAGAATATCATCTAGTGGCATAATAGGTACATTACAAGATTTTTTAATGTGATTTATGATCACTTCTGCAACTCTTGTTGCATCATGGTGCTCCATGACCACAACTATCGATCCTTTGAATTCAAGCACCACCTGGAATGATGTAGCATTCCAAGAAATCTATTGTGACCATTAGGCCTCTCCTCCTGACTGCAACGATATCTATCCACTAGCAAGATTTGTTGAAATGGTTGGCCTAATTGCATCATCAATTACTTTGAATAAATTAGCCTCTTCTCTACTTCCCTAACTAATAGTTTCTACAATTTGCTATAGATGACTCATTAAAGGTTAGTAATCTTGCGGTCGCAGTGGCGGAACTTGTGGTTGCTACTACGGTTGTCTTGTGGATTGGGTAGTCTCCCTAGTGCCTGGATATTCTTCTAATTGGTCCTTTTTGGGAGGCACTAGCTTGAGCATTTTGGCATTAAAATAATTTTGTGACATCCTCACTACATCATTTGTATACCCTTAGATACCAAGCCATTTACATAACTTCCAAATAAGGCAAGGGAATGGAAGTGTTAACTTCCCTACCTTCTTTTCTTTGTACTGCCTTTGGATTTTTGTGAAGTAGAGGTGAGCGATGTTTACATTAACTTTTTCCATTAATATTGCACTCCCTCTAGTCACATATGTAGAGATTCTATTCAGTCTTTAGTAAGAAACATGTGATAAGTGCCAATTTTTAAATAAATCTTTTCTTCTACAATTAATTCACTATAATCTTTATCTTCCTTGCCATATGCCCACTATAAACACAACTTCTTTGTGACTGTATCAGATCTGGTTAATATTTATGCCACCTTTGCTCCTTGATTAGGCATATTCAATACCTCTATGAATGCCTTAACTAAGTAAGATACTGAGATTCCTTCAATTTTGACTATAGCATCAACTTCTTGATTCTGCCAAAATTGGAGTGTTTCTCCTAAATACCATTCTCCATTGTTTATTAGAGTAGGCCACAAAGGAGATGACTAAAGTTGGGCCTTAATAACTTCTAGAGAAAATTCCAAGAATGGACCAAAGTTAAGTTCCACAATTATTGTTGACGTAATGGATTTTTCCTGAATATCTTGAAAGCATTCAAGCGATAGTGTAAGTTGTTGTTCCTGGATAGGTATTAGTGGAACATCTACTTCTACTTAAGTAGATTGCTCTATGGCAAGAGTCTTTTGATGAATGCTAAAGGATTGTGCTTCCTACTCTCCTTGTTCTATTTGCATATTTTTCTTGCTCACTTATCCTCCTCCACAACCTTATGGTCTTTTGCTTACTAGTCATGGTAGTTCTCCTTGTGCTCCTCTTTTTGGGACCATCTATAATCAATCAAGGGTTTGGAATTACTAGAATATTCTCATAAATGAGCAAAACTTTGATACCCTACTCATAACCTTAGTCATATCAAGTTCTTAGTTCATTATGATTGTAGAGTTAGAAGCTTTTTAGGAACCCCATTAGTAATTTAATTAAGTGGTATGATTAATTAGAAGTCTTCTTAAAGTGGTTTTGGCCTTAACATGAGTGGTTTACTTTAAAAATGGTTAATATGTTTCTATAAGCTTACCCCTATAATACCTTCCAATTGCTAGCAATTTTGAAAAAATCAACTCAAATTTTCCTTACTAGCACCTCCCAGGACTAAGGTGATCACTCCAAGATCATGTAGATTCAAAAGGCACGCAAATCAAGAAAATAATGAGCAAGTTATGGGTGCTAGAAGTTGAAGTGTTAGAGCTCTTAACTACAAAGAAAAATTGTCAACAACTTCCTTCTTATGAAATTCAAAAATAAAAAATTTTTGCTAACTCCCCCAAGCTATATATAGTATTTATGCATGCGATATTGTAAATACAACATTATAGATGCAATATCATAAGTTCCTGCGATATAGTAGATGTGATGTCACCATAGAAAATCAAAATTTCTAAATGTTTTTCTTGGAAAAAATTGAGTTCCATAGGATAACTGAAAGATATACATCATGTTGAAAGGATCTTGATATGAAGATGATGCTTCAATTGTGAAAAATAAGCATTAAAAATCTATGATTAAGGAATCTTGGGCTATGAAAGTATATGAGGTATTGATGGAATGGATAAGAAAGATAACATTGTTATGCTATTAGAACAAATAGTGTGGGTGATATGGGAAGTATTTTTTGTTATTTATTGGGATTGGAAGGCTCAAAATGATGTGAAATTGCTTGGCAGGTATAAGATACAATAGTTATACAAGTGGGTCCTTCACAAAGTATGCTCCAACCCTTAATGCCATTGTATAACCATGCCTAAAAGTTTCCTTAGGCACTTAAGGAGTTGAATGTAAAACACACATGTTAGTATCGCCAAATTGGAAAAATAACTCTATGTCACTCAAAATCATAAGTTATGATTATTCTAATGGTGAGATAAAATGGTTTTAGTAAGGATTGTAGAAATCGGGATATGAGGTTCTTACCATAGGCATAATGAATTCTTATGTTTTATTAGTGGTTAAGGTAATCATTAGCCTTTCTATCCAAGATTCAAGCCAAGTTCAAACCACATTCTAGTAACATTTCATCGTTTCATCTCTTGGAATTACAATTGTAAGACTATCAATGTTACAAGGAGTATTGTCACTTAGCGTATTGTCCAAGGAAAAATTTTATTCATGGCATTTTATTTTTACATTTCTAAGAAGCTGCCTACCTTCAGGAATGGGTAACATGTCTTTCCAGTGGAACCCCCAAAAATTTTTGTTCTGTCCTTTATTTGTTATTTTTGTCAACCTTTTTAAGGTACCACTTACTTTACTCTTACTTTCATTTTTCATTAGATCTACAAGGATATAATACAACCTTGGTAACATGATAGAACTTTACCCCAAGGGTAGTTAATTCTGATAGTCTTCCAAGGGTATAAACCCCAAGGGTCTCTCTTGTTTTACTTCTCAGCCCATCTATGATGTGCCTCAACTATTCCTTTGATGAAAATCCATGGCCTAGGCATCTATGTAATAGTGAATAATACCTTACCATTACTACATCAAGGGTCTAATGAGTCCCTTGTCTCTAATTTTGGATTTTCTTTCTTAGTTTTGACACTCGTGAATATGTCAAATATTTGTCATTAAAATTTCAAGCATGGTACTCAAGCATTTGATGGATTTAGGTTCCAGTGACCTATACTAGCTTTCTACTTCTTTGACAAGTGTTCTAGGAAATAGCTTTAATATTTGTTAATAACTTTCTATGTTTTGAAGGGCATAGGCATTGTGGAATGCTTGAAGGTAATGCTGAGGATCAGCATTGTAACCTCCTTTAAATTTGGGCATGTTATTTGTAACTAGTCATTTAATTCAAGTATCTTGCACGTGTCTGGTTGGTATGTAGACTACTTCCTAAATGTTGATCATGTTCCAAGTTTCCATAAGGGGTTCATCATCATGATCAAGTTCATAGACTCTATGGTAGCAGTGGCCCCTTCTATGCTCATGCCTTTCTTGATCCTCTCTTCTATTTCTATGCCTTCTTTTTTCATACTTCTCATATTTTGAATCAGAATACCTTAAGTATCAGTCATGATGACCATGAGCTCTTCTCTTTTTTCTATCAAAGTCTTGATACTTGTGTTTTCTTCTATCATAGTCCTCTAATGATTATGATGAAATAGAGGAGGTAGCAAGATAACAATGCTAATTGGTTCTTCTTTCATGACTCTTGTGAGCTTCCTTGTAGGACTTAGCAGGATCCCTTGGCCTAGAGTCCAACTTGTATCTTGAGTCAATAGCCTCTCCCTTGTGTGTTTCTACTAGAGTAGAGTGAAGTTGGGCTTTGATAGGTTCTTCTCATCTGATGATAGGTGTCTTTGATGGCTCCTCATGGTTCTGGTGGAGTTTTTTTGAAATGAACTGATTAGCATCAAGCTCTTCTATGACAACAAATGTTTTAGTTTGCTTCCCTTTGGTATGAGCATGTTTAATTTTCATAGTTGCATCTTTTTTTCTTTCTTCCTTGTAGGTTTGTAGGGTTTGGTCATGTGTTGAGTCACATGGTACCCTTCTTGAATTTGGTCCAAGTTCATTCCTCTTAGAGCAATTTGTAGCATGTTTAGTGCTACATTTTTGAAAGGCAAGACTATGTTACCTTGCATATCTCTCCACCTCATTTCTCTATCCTAATGGAATATAAAGGTGAAGTCTAGATGGTATGGATCAATGTGAGCATAAGTAATACATGTCTGCATTGGCATTCCTTAGTCTTCTTCGTCAACAATTTTGTCACTACTCCTTCTTGTATCCTTGAAAGGTGATAATTGATCATTATGTGAAGCCATGTGATCGTTTTTTAATGGCTTATGTTAAGTGTGCTTTATATTAAGGTTGTGAGGATTAGAGTTAGGTTCTAATACAATAAACTTTGGAAAATTAATTACTTAGTATAACATTGACTTATCCTTGGCAACGGTGCCAATGCTGAGTGGTGGATTATCCAACACCCAATCATACAAGATACGAGTGTTCACGTGCAATCCTACGTTGAACTATGCAGATAAGACAATGTGATTATACCAATAATTAGTTGGTGTTTACAATTGTTGTCTTCCCATGTGAGCTAGTAAAATCAGTGCATATGGTTTAACTCATGGTGAGGTATATGGTATGGATGTTGTATTGACCATTATGCTCCTAGTAAACATGAAGTAAAAGGATTTCTAAATCTAAGTGATAGTAAAACAAATCTGAACTAGCCTATGTAATGAGAAAATGGTCCTAATCTTCCAATCACACCTTGGACTTCACACAACTACTACTAGGATTACAAAGTACTACACTATTGGGTGTACCAACTGATAGTACTACTAGGTTACCAAGTAGTTACACTTACGTGCTCGAGATTAGTCAAACTCGTTCCACTTAATGACATTAAAAGTGAATTGCAAGTAATCATAAAAATTAACTATGAAAATAGTAAATAGTAAACTAATTAAAATAGAAATAAAAATAAGTGTTGCTACAATGATGTAGAGTAATCTCAATCTTTATTTTCAGTCATGCAATGTGGCAAGTACATCATATTCGAATCAAGATTTCATTCAATTACAAAGCAGCATACTATAGTTACACACTGCTAAGTACTAAATTCAAGAAAACAAATTGAAAGAGTTCTATTACTAGGCTATCAAATCTACTATAGATCCATGTGCCCAAATGTTGCTTATATAGGTTAGGACGCATCCCGTGATATCATTTATATGATAATGTATGGTGAGGTACGATAACGTATCTATGACATCGTAGATATGATATTATAACTATGATATCATTGGGTCAAAATTTTTGGATTTATCATATCTCTTTTTCTATCTCCATCTTAATTCCTTGGTGGAGCTCTATCTTTATACCCATGTTCATCTTCATCTGAACTAAATGATGAAGATGAAGAGGAAGATGATGGTGAAATGGGAGAACTAACATAAATTTTTTGTCTTCCTCTATGGTTCCTTAGTTCATATTTGTTGGTTTTTTTTTTTTTTTGAGGTCTTAGGTCTTAAGGCCCTCTATGTTCTAGAATATGTTCCATGCCCTTTATGATTGTATGCAATACCTAAGCATAGTTTTAAATGTAATAAGGATCTAAATGAGCATATGACATCCTTGCTTGAAATGATTTACTTCAATTCTCTTTAAGACAAACCCTATCATTACTTGTGATAGCATTCTCATCAAGTGGTAAGATATCAGCTCTATGTGAATAAGATATTTTTCAATTAATAATATGTGTATGTAGCTTAAAATGTTATTTTTCTTTAAAATATAAATCATTATTGTTGTTAAAATGATTGTTTATGATATAACTAATCTAGGTTACTAGTACAATCCCCAATAATAGTACTAATGATGAGCAGCTAAGTAGATTCTACATCCAATCATATATATCACAAGCATTCATGCGCAACTTAGTTGAATTTTATAAACTAGACTAATGTGGATATCTAGATAACTAGGTTGTTGATTGTTGTTTGCTCTCTCCCCAACCAGACATTTATAGCCTAATATGTATGATTAAGTGTGATTGAGGCATATGATGTTGATGTTGCCATAGCCATATTTAAAATATTAAAATATAACAAATTAATCTAACTAACCTAATATCCAAAAAATTAAGTCCTAGACTAGCCTAAGGAAATAAATGTTTGTTCCCAGCTTGATGTACACATTTTGAACTCACTTACCCATTGTTAGGATTACCAAGCATTATGTTATTAGGAAAACCAAAATCTAGTGTTGTTGATATTACTAAGTGAATACATGTTTACTCTCAAAACTAGTAGCACTCATTCCACCAATTCTTTAACATGCATGGAAAGGTAAATATTATACTAAGTGAATTAAGAAATTAAATTGCAATTAAGAAAATCATTAAACTATGTCAAGTGCTACAATGAAGGTAAATTGATCTTGATCTTATTATTGTCATTAAAATCTATTCAGATACATGATCACTCTAATAAGATTCTGAAAAATCAACTTAGTTCATGCTACTAGCAATTAGCGATAACTTCTAACTTTCATGAAAGTAAACTGCAAGAGCTTTGCTACATTATGACCAAAATAGTACCTAAACACAATAGGTAAATTATATTTACAAGCATTTTTATGACTATGGCAATGTAGATGTGTTGATGTAGCATAGGCTTAGTCAATAATGCAACATCGACGTATCAACATCAACTAAGCCCTTTTGAAATTACACTTTTATTGTTCATTAGTTATAATGAAATGCATTATTGTAAGATGATTCAACATGAAAAAAAAAATTCTCCTGCCTACCTAGCTTATCATCAATTAAACACATCAAAATTTTTAACAAAGCGTTTTTCACTACCTCAGTTTGCTTATCAGATTGAGCATGATAAACACTTGAAAAATTCAACTTAGCATCCAAATTTCTCTACAAAGATCTCCACAAATGACTAGTCAATTTGAAATTTCTAGCACTCATAATTGATAATGAAATATCATGCAAATGCACAACATGCTAATGTAATGACGGAAAATGTCGGCAACTGGAATATCAAACAAAATCCGTGTATACAGTCTTAACCACGGACCCGTGCAAGGGCTATGCTGGAGAAAACGAATCCGTAGTGCCCTGAACGGTCTTCTCGATCGGACAGGGACTTACTAAATTAGTAAACCGATGGAGATTATGGATGTTACGTGGAACGATTTGATTCGATGGGTCGCAAAATGAGAGAAAAACAATGCAGATGAATTATAACGATGATAACGATAACACGGTAAAAGGAATCAGACACAAGAGAAACGCGTGGTTTCAAGATCTATGGCTTTGACCCGAAACATGAATATTTTGTATATCACATTACACTAGGGAGACCCCGATTGCCTTGTGTAAAGCAGACACAAAATAATAAGGAAAACTGTCCAAGTAGAAATACAGAATGGAGTCTGATCTACCTCGTAGGCCAGAGATGGGATGCAAGGAAGGTCAAGTTCTGATGCCTATTGATCAACTGCTTCTGACCAATAGAAATTCACAAACCACACCAGATGATCTCTTGGTCTCTGATCTGATCCTTTTGCCTTAGGTAGTCTTTGCTTGAAACTGCCGACGATCACCAATGGAGAAAGTTGTGTCTTCGCCCAAAGGGGTAATCGCTCCTGCTGCCAATGCTCAAGCAAAAATGTCTCCTGTCTCTGTGGAAAGATAGTGCTGCCAAATGATTGCCAGAAAAATGTCGCCCTCTCTTTTTGTCTCGATCTTCCCTCTCCTCTCTTTTTTGTTTTTTCCAACTGGGATATTTATAGGTTTGACAATACGTGGAGAAGGCACGGCTGTGATGACACATGTTTCAAACCCTTCAGAAGATCGTTGACTTGATTGTCCTTGTATTGAAATTCGTGACTACGCACAATACGCGCATCTGTGTATTGTGCGTATGGATGACAAATGTGGATTGGGCATGTCTCAGTTGATTTTGGGCTATATTACGCTTGTACGCATTGCGCCATGTGTGAGAGCATGATAAAGCACACAAGCAAGGGACTCAAGCTGCTTTACGCTAGTTCACGCTGCCAAGCGTAGTGAAGCGTAAACAATGGTTAACTTGGCGATGGTTTACGCTGCATATGCTGCGTTGCGTAACGAGCATAACTTGACCTGTTGCGCTTCCTTTGGATCCCTTTTTTTTAACATTTCCAAAGCTCATTACGCTGCCTTGCATAATAGAGTGTAAATCTGCCCTTGGATAAAAGACTTAGCAGAATACACGAGAGGTCACATATTACACTGCTTAGGCCTTAGGCTTTACCAAATCTGCTGAAGTAAACCGCCTTCTAATGTCATACTATGTTATGCTGAGTGTCATTACGCTACATTGCGTACTATAGAGTAAAGACGGAAAACATAGTAAGATAAGAGAGCTACGAAAGGAAACCAAAGTCTTGATGTCGCGCGTCTCTTTGCCTTGCCCTGCCTTGTTCTTCTTTCTGGAATTCTATCATGTACTTTTGTCTGAATCGCGAATCTTCCCCTGAGGCCGACTCACAATTTTCACGGTGTTTCAATGGCCCCTCTTTGTTGACAGTTAGAGGGCTTGCCCGAAAGACGTCGACAAAGAATACAAAACACCGGAGAGGCAAAAGCACTAATAGCATTCATCAATGGCTACTCAAGTGTCGCCCTGTCAACATAGAAGAGCAAAGATGGAGGAAGTAGGAGATAGGATGGTACAGGAGGAAACAAGTTCGGGGAAGACTCAAATGACTAAGGACGTCTTCTTCACGCATAAGCAATTAGGCTTTCTCCTGCCGGTGTGTTAGCATGGAGTTATGTCGTCGTTTTGTAGATGAAGGCATTGCATAGATGAATTGTGTTGCGTCTGCACAGCCTGGGTGGATGTGTTTCACCCATTTTGCCGACCCCAATTTTTTTATTTTTTTTTGGCGTCCGTTAGGCAAATTGCGTTACGCCGGTTTATGGACTTTATTGTAATGCGAATGCGGAAAACAAGTGCTGCGTGCATAGATTTTGCAAACGGGAAGTAGATGGTAGAGATGAAGTACAGTAAGAGCTGAGGGTAGGATTATAAGGGGAACAGGGATGCACTTCTAAGTGGACAAGCTAACCTGAGCAGCTATTTCAAAATGTTGTTTGTACTTCACCGCTCAGATGAATGCATCTTTGAGCGACATCCTCGAAGCAAGTAACCTGCAACCAAAGAAGAAAACAGAGGATACCATTGTCCGTGCGAATTGTAGGCGAGGTTGTTGAAACAAGTGCTATTAGAGGAAAGATAAATTGGTCGAGCCATGAAGGAGGAACTGTAGCACGAGGCCAGAGTCTTTAACCTTAACGCTTGGCCCAGCATATCGCCGCCAAAGATCATCAGACTCGGCACACCTGACTGGTTATGTAAAGGACCAGCCAGATGAATCTGTGAAGCCAGGGCCTAATAGCGATGATGAGCGGAGATCCCCAAAGTCGTAATTGATGGAAACGCCTTTGGGGCTCTGGGCGGCGAAACTAACCTCTCAGAGGTACCACCGCTGGAATGGATGCAGTGACGGTATCTCTGAGGGGTCAGTAGTATGCCCTTCGGCATGTCCGAGGAATCAGTAGGATGCCGGTGAGGTAGCGACGCTGGGACTGTCCCAGCGTCCCATCCCATGTGTCTTGCAGCTGCACAGAGATAATCACGCCTACTTGAGTTGCATGAGAGCATTTTGTGAGCCTCAGTTTTAAGTCCTGGGAGACTGTCATTGCTGATTTTAAGTCTCAGCAGACCATGGTCCCAGTTTAAAGGCTGGGCAGACCGAGAAATGCTAGTTTTATGTCGTAGCGGACGGTGTCGAGGCTGATTTATGGTCTCAGCAGACCGTGCTGTGGAAGTCAGTTTTATGTCATGATGGATAGCTGGTGCCAGTTTAGCGTCGTAGCAGACGATTGTGGTCATACCTGATATTCACACTGGAGATGCCACTATATGTAGTACCGTTTCAAATATATATGATTGACAGAGTTTGGTAACTCATTGCCATTAACATCCGCTAACTTGAATGCTCCACTATTATACGCATCAGTCACCAAGAAAGCGCCCTCCTAGTTTGCAGAGAATTTTCCTACTGGTTCGCGAACAGCCTTGAGAACTAGGTCTCCTTTCTTAATCAGACGCTGCTAAAGATTGTGATGATGCTTTTGCCTCTGCTTGTCTTGATACTTTTCGATTATATCAAGCATCTGTATTCGCTTCTCCTCTACTGAGTCCAAATCCATGATCCGGGACTCGGTGCGTTGAGCCTCATTTATAATCATGGAGAGGACCATTCTCAGAGAAGGAATTTGCAACTCGAGAGGCAGCACTGCTTCAGATCCGTAGACTAGGCTATAGGGTGTACTGTCTATAGCCGTCCTACATGTAGTACGATATGCCCATAGCACATAGAGGATTTTTTTGTGACACCGTCTCTTGTTGCTGTCGAGCATTTTCTTGAGCAGATTGACGATGACTTTGTTTGTTGCTTCAGCTTGACCATTCGCTTGCGGGTAGTAGGGTGAGGAAAAAGACTGTTTAATGCCAAGGCTATCACAGAAGGATTTGGTTTCCGTACTACTAAACTGTGGTCCATTGTCTGTCACGATAGTCATTAGGAGACCAAATCTGGTTACAATGTTGTCTAAGATGAAATGGCAAATCTGTTGAGATGTGATCTTCCTTAAATGAATAGCTTCTACCCACTTCGTAAAGTACTTAGTTGCGGTAATTATGAAGCTATGACCTGCGGAAGATTTCGGCGTGATGGGACCTATAATGTCTAGTCCCCATCGTTGAAAGGGCCATGTTATCTGAGTTGTATGTAACTCTGTAGGCGACACATGTATAAGATTTGCGTGACACTGACACGTGTCACAAGTTTTAACATTTGTCAAGCAATATTTTTCCATGCGTGGCCAGTAGTACCCTAAGCAGCGAATTTTTGAAGCCATAGCCCGTGGTGCTACGTGTCCTCCGCATAATCCCTCGTGAACCTCGCCAATGATACGCTGTTCTTGGTCTTTATTAACGCAAGTAAGCAGCACACCATCAAAAGAGCATCTACAGAGAGTACTATCTCCTATGATTACGTACTACCTAGCTTGCTTGCGGGTTGCATCTTTCTGCGCGTGTGTCAATTCATGTGGTAGCTCGCCTTGTAGGAGGTAATTTTTAATGTTGTCATACCATTCTAGCGTGCTTTCTTCGAGAAGAGAAGATATGTGCGCCGCCTGAATGATAGGACCTGTACAATCTATTATTAAAGCAGGACAAGTGTCAAGCAAATGTGAGGGCACGTTTAAGGCCAGAATAGCCAGTGCATCGGCCAGTGTGTTATCATTTCGTGACACGTGTTGGGCATCGATGGTCGTGAATTACTTCAGAAGATCTTTAGCCATATTACAGTAGGGCTGCAAATGTGCAGCCTTGCAGGCGTAGACTCCTGTGATTTGATTGATAATGAGCATCGAATCACCCCTAATTGCCAAGTGTCGAACATCGAGTTCGCTTGCAGCTAGTAATCCCCTGAGGAGTCCCTCGTACTCTGCCACATTGTTCGTACAGGGGAAGGTCAAGTGATNATCGCCTCGGGGCCTGTTAAGACAGGGCTTACACTCTGTACATATTCATCCAGAAACTCAGGCTCTATGGTTGCCTGACTGTCAATAGGAGATGTTACTAATTGGTCGGTTATCACTTGGCCCTTCGTAGAAGATTGGCCAATGTAATGCAGATCAAATTCTACCGTGATAGCCTTCCAACGAGCTATTTTGCTACTTTCGTACAGGTTATGCGTAATGGCCCTAAGGATGTTATTTTTACAGATGATGTTAACTTGGCTACGGAAAAGAAAATGTCTGCACTTCTTGAGCGTAAATACTAACGCTAAGCAGTTACGCTCTACTTCGTTGTACCTCGTTTCATACGCACATAGAGCGTGACTTAAGTAGTAGATGGGTACTTCCGACCCATCATTCCTCCTTTGACAGAGTAACGCTGCTAAGGCTACATCTGAGGTCGCGAGATAGATATAGAATGGTTGATCCCTTTGCGGCGGGAAAACTGTGGGCAAGTGTTCAAGCTCCTGCTTCAAGTTGTCAAACGCACACTGACAGTTGCCCGTCCATTCGAAATTAACCCCCTTCTTAAGCAAATGTTGCATAGGGTGTAACTTCTCAGTTAATCTCGAGATGAACCGCCTGATGAACTGTAACCTCCCCTATAATTTGCATAATTGCTTAAGATTTGTAGGGGGTGCCAATTCAACAATGGCTTTGACTTTGTCAAGGTCTACACGTATACTAGCTTTCGATACCACAAAACCCAACATGCACCTAGTTTTGACTCCGAACATACTTTTTTGGGTTAAGTCGGAGGTCATATTTAGAGCATCTTTTGAGGACTAACTCCAAGTCCTCTGAATGATCTTCGGACTTTAAAGACTTAACAGCTATCTCATCGACATAATCATTCAGCCTTCCTAAGAGGTAATCGCTAAAGATGTACGTCATAGCTCGTTGATATGTTGCTCCGGCGTTTTTTAAGCCAAAAGGCATCATGGTGTAGCAAAAGGTCCCCCAGGGTGTCATACATGTCGTTGTCAGCTGATGTTCTGGGTTAATGCGTATTTGATTGTAGCCTGAGAAGCCATCCATGAAGGACAAAAGCACATGTCCAGCGGTTGTATCCACCAGTTGCTCAATACTCGGCAATGGGAAGTTATCCTTGATTGTAGCTTTGTTCAAGTCTCAGAAGTCTATACAAATGCGTATTCCTCCAGTCTTTTTCGGAACTACTACAATATTGGATACCCAGTCCGAGTAATCAACTGCACGAATGACACCTGCCTGGTACAACTTAGTAATTTCATCACGTACTGCTAGCGCAACTTCTGGCTTGATCTTTCGTGCTTTTTGTCTAACAGCTTTGATATGAGGATCTAGAATTATGTTATGTTCAATTAATCTTGGGTCTAGTCCTGGCATATCCTCGTATGACCATGCGAACACCGTAATGTTATTCTGGAGAACCTATTTTATGTCATCACTTGCCTTTTGGTCTAATAGAGAGCTAACCTTGAGAGTTTTAGTCTCACCCCTATGCGTAACCACAGAGACCTCGTTGAGTGGATCCTCGATTACATCCCCAGCTTTCAGATCTAGCGTACGCATCGATTGCTCTGGCTAGTCTAGAGATGTTTCCGACATGGCTATGATTGCATCATTAAGGGCTAGGTTGGTTTCTATTAGTGCGGGATCAAGTTGTCTAATGATTTCACCATGTGAGCTTGCTAAAACTAGTGGTGCAGATAACATTTCATCCATATGTGAATTATCCTGCAAAAGTGTCAAATGCAAGAGTAATTAGACAAATACGAATATGTTTAGTTTAGTGTACCAGAAGGGACGTGACATTGCTGCGTAAAGGTAACTGAATTTTAAAGTTTGCGAACAGCCTGTAATTGATGAGACCTGATTACGAGGAGATAAGCTACAGTAGTTTAGGGTCGTTTTGGACCGTAATGCATGCAATATCTGGTGCAATTAATGCCTTGATCCTCAGGTTCCAGCTCATACTGACACCAACATTTGGGCAAGTCTCACTGAAATTGGGTATCAAGTCAGTTAAATTTTGCATATAAGTAAGCAATTTTCAGTAAGAATGGGCTGTTGGCTGTCATGAATTCGAATTTCTAATTGTTGCAAAGTGAGAGGAAGAGGAGCAAAAGATTAGAGTGTGTAGTTTGCAAAGACTTGAAAGTGCGAAACTGTGAAGGTTTTGAAATTGTAACAATGGCGCCTAAAGTGAAGAGGAAGAACACAAAATGGGCTAACATTGACGAGGTGCAAGAGAATTTGCAGCGCGCTTCACAGGTGGTGGTCGAAGTGCGGGACCCTACGCCTTTGAACCGGTAGGCCATTCCTTGCGACTTGTGTTGTTTTAGCAATGTTTATTCTTGTAGCGTTATTCACGTAAATGAGGGTTTTAGACTATGGACCTCGTGTTAAGACGAGGGTTTAATTGGGTGCGTCTATCGCCGTTGTCGGGGACAAACCTTGCGCTGTTGTAAGGGTTTGGGCGATTTCAACATGAGTAGCTAAGTGTAATTTGTAGGTTTTCTCTATTTAAACATGCAAGTGTGAATATAGACGTTGATTTGTTTATTTTGTTTTCTGTACAGTGTTATGCTAAGGCCTGTCCTAATCGTCTTAGATATCGTTGGGGTTTTGTGCTGCATAAACCCAATCATGCCTAATGTCCCTTCCCCGCATACTCAATTGCATGGGAAGGCCATATGGTTTCGAAAGGGCACGTTGGAGTTTCTGCAGTTTTTACTGCGTAACTACAGCGTTATTATATGGTCAAATTTGTCAGGCGATGTTGCTAGTGCCATTTTGGAGCACCTGTTAGTGGGTTCCGCACAGGGAATTTTGGCTTTCCTAACAGACGGAGCCATCGATACTGGTCATCCCGAGGACCGAGACCTTAGCACCTGAGGTTTTAGGTGCTTAGGATGGATATGGGAAATGGCCCAGTTTAGTTGCTATCACGCATATAACACCTTGTTCGTGGCTTGCCATGTCTCGACCTATTTCCAGAACCCACCAGGCACAGTGTACTACTCAGGCGGGTAAGCGGTTTTGTTGGCTATATTGTCATTATCTGCCTATTTTTTGAGTTTTGTAAAACGTAAGACGAGCTTATGTGGTATGGTACAGGTTTTTCATCCACGAGAACAGGTTAGTAGGCAATGGTGACACCTTAACCTCGACTGAAATGGCAATGAAGGCGTTTACCTCTACTAGTAACGTACGCGCTAGTGTTATGGGGCAGATCGGCTTCGACATTCATGAATACCCCACCAGTTATGCTGATGCTTTCGAGAATTGCCAGAATCTCGGGTGGCTACATGACGACTAGACTTTGGATCCGCCCCTTACGGTTGCGGACGTGCAGAGGAAGCTTCCTCCATTTCCATTGCCATTTGGACCTGGTAAAACTACTACGTATTCTATTGTTGCGTGGTGTAATTGTGAATTGTAAATGTTGTGTGACAGTGTTTTGTTTGACTTGTGTTTTACATTGCTCAGTCAGGGAATCCCGGGAGATTACCCTTACAATTTTTGGCAGCGAGGCGAATACCGTCCTCTTCCGGTATGGCGACATCAAGGATGCACAACGCTGGCTTGGTCACGCGACAGCCCCAGTTGTGGTGGTCTCCAAGATACGAGAAGCGAGGCTAATGCATTTATTTTTAGCTGCAACCCCTGATGTCCTCGTCAGTGAAATGTTAACCCTTGTCAACTCCTTTAGCGAAAAGGCTGAGCGCATTTGCACATGTGTGCATGGTGTACATGTAAGTTTTGACATTGACGCTCAACTCTTTCAAGATCTTTTTGGCGTCCCCTCTAACAGCCTTCCCATAGAGGAAAAGGCGAAGAAGAGTCTCGACTGCCAGAAGTGGCTGGAGGAGTGGGTAGGGGTCAAGAAGGAGACTAAAGGGATTCCTTGTGAAAGCATCAAACTAGAAATCGCGAAGACAGTTTATCCCCTCTTTCGGGCCCAGGCTTTCCCCAAAACACTCTCGCAGGGGTGATTCTTTTCCATAGAGTAGACCTGTATTATGCGGGAGGTTATCGAAGAAAGGACCCAGTTCAATTGGGCAAGCTACTTTGCTGAGGGGCTGCACACTAAGATGATCAGGCTTCGCAAGAAGCTCGAGTCTCGTTTCAATGTGCATTACGCCTTCTTCGTAGCCTGCCTTCAGCATTTTGCTGAATTCTTGGTCATCCAAAGGAATGGGATCTGGGTGCAACAAGATCGAGACCAGCTATCCAAACCTTGGATTGCCCACATTTTCAGCACCACGCGTGGATAGGATCCCCCAGAAAGGATTGGGGATTCTCTGTCTATAACGACCAGAGGTTTGGCGACGTCTCGACTGCGAGGCCCTGACAGTGTAGGTGGGATAATGCCTACTTACACTGGCGATGCCTCTCGAAGGAAACGCCTGACGGCAGAAATTGTAGAACCTTCAGCTCAGCGTAAAAGGCTTCGTATAACCGAGGCCTCTGCGGAGCCTAGGAGTGGCACAGGTCGAACCGTGGAAGTCAGAGTTCAGCGGAATAAACCTCCGCCTGGTAAGCGTGGAAGAAATATATTGCAAGTTGTATTATGCAATGTTTATTTAGGATATTTTGAAGTGTCCTAAGCATATTATGTGATATGACCAGAAAAAGTTATGGAGCAGCTAACCCCTGAAACAGGGGCAATGATATTAAGTCATGGGGAAGGGGCCCCAGTTTTAGAAAAAGAGGTCCCAGCTGTTAGGGTGAGCCACGTACAGATTCCTGTGCGTGAGGAGGCCCCAACTGTTGGGACTAACAACGCACAGACTCTTGTGCGTGAAGACAGGGAGGAGGCGGAAGATGTTGGCGAGCTTTCCACTATCACTGGTAGAGGTAACGAGCGTGTTGGAAACTTTGTAAAATTCTATTAATAATTAGAGTTTCTAACTTAACTATGCTACAGGGGAAGAGGGTACGTCCACGCCCGCCGCTGTGAGCAGAGTGTGGAGGGACTTTCCCGACAAGTTCGCCTTCATGGAAGGCATTGTCAGTGATATGATCGAGCGTCTCGAGCGCGTCGATCCTGAAGCTGGTACGCTGTAGTTATAAAAGGTTTATTTTATTGTACAGTGGCAATGTGTCATATATATTGACAATGTTTGCTGTTAGGAGCTCAGCTTCGATGGGACCCAACGGAGCCCATTGATTTGAACACAGTGGAGCCTCCATCTGATGGGGTAGTCGTGCCATGCCACATTTATGAAAAGATGCGTAAATGTGCGTTACGCTCGACACGCTTCTTATGGGAGAGTAAGGGTGTAAATGAGAACCTCTGGAAAAGGGTGCAGAGGTTAGAGGAGAAGAATGAGTCTCTGACCAAAGAGGTCGGGGACCTAAAGTTGCGATGCGAGTTCCTACAGGTGTGGGAAACAGGTGACGAGGATTGGCGCACCACTGTTATTGACTACTTGCGTTATTAGATCGCCATTAAGAACAGCGTGCAAACCGGTCAGGCGTTGGTGGAGCAGCGGATGCAGATAGAGCTGTTAGCTCAGAAAAGCCAAGACTGGAGGGATTACTGCGCAAGTGTGCAAGAATGGGGCCAGAAGGAAAAGGACCACAAGCATTTGTATAAGCGTGAAAGTATCGCTTATCGTCAACATTATCGTGATTCTACCGTTGAAGCCCAATCCTTGTGAGTCTTCCTGGACGTCATTGGGGCATCCAGAGCCTTCAAGAAGTTTCAAGAGCAGGTGACTGTAAGTGCGTCCCCGGAAAGGAAGGTGACTCTCCCCGGGGGCCAGACTACCGTCCCCACTTTCTTCCCTGACCCGCCTTGCTGGACTAGCGTGGAGAAAGGGAAGGTGAAGGCTGGAGCTGCTCTTGGAGATGAAGTGTGGTCTAACCTGACTGAGGATGAAATCATGGAGTGCCTATGGGCCGGCTTAGAAAAACTTCTCTTTGCTGCGGAAGCAGGGCCATCGTGAGTAAGTTTAATCATGACTAAGTCTAAACGTTCTAATTGTGTTATCAAGTTTTGTTTTGCTAATATGTTCTCTATATCTAGGTACTAGAAGAGGATAGAGAAGACGAGCAAGTTGAGGAGCAAGTACAAGAGGAGGGGCGTAGTGCTGAAGAGTGTTCTCTTGTGGAGCCGGTGCAAGAGCAAGGACCTCATGAAGAGGGGATTCTACATGAGGGAATACTTCCCAGAAGGGAAGACCCACTAGAGGACGATTTGTTAGGACTAGAGCCGGACTTGAGAGATACTGGTGACAGTGGCATCAGAGGAGATGCGTAATTGTGGTTTACGCATAGTTTTATTAATTGTTGTCAACCATGTTTATGCGAATGACTGAAAGACTAGCTATAAGATTTTCTGGCTATCTCAAATGTCTATTTAATTTTCATCTTTTACGTTTTTATCTGCAAAGCGTAAGCGTAGTAGTTAACAATTTTGCCTAAGTTATGTTGCGATGGAATGGAATTGCTAGTTTAAGGCCATTGCGGGCCATGGCTAGTTTTAGGCCATTACGGGCCATCTGGCGAGTGTGCGTAATTTGGAAGCTAGTTTAAGGCCGTTGCGGGCCCTTTTGCGTAATGTAGAGAGTGTAATCGATGATAATGTACATTTGTGCGTAATTGGACTACAGTGATTAGAAGACGTAAATAGCCTACATGAGGGAAATGAAATAGCGTAAGGAATGGCAAGCGTAAACATTAAAAATTTCTGTAGCGTAAATATGTGTTGGATGAAAGTGAACTGTTAAGTGTAAACAGTGATAATTGGTAAAAACATAATAGTGCGCGTAAATGCCATTCAGCTCAACCGCTAATTTGCAATTGCTTCTTAATAGCCTTTAAGTTTAGTGTTACATAAGGGCGGAGCGTTTTATAGTCTGACTCCTCCATGCTGCCATCCTGAAATGGCAGATTGGCCCAGGCCAGACCGTCGTTGTTGGTTTCGGCTTGTTGAGGGATTTGGAGATTGGTCTGATCATCCGAGGTTTCTATCTCCGAACCTCGTTCTTCTTCACCATTGTTGACAGTCTTGGGGGTGATTTCATCACCGCGTATTACGACTTCCCCTCCTGCGTAGGATAGGTGTATTTTCTGATGTATCGGTGATGAAACTACCCTCAGCTGGGCTAACCAAGACCTCCCTAGGATCAAGTTGAAGCCAAGCATCTCCTCGACGACTAAGAATGTGGCATCCATTGGGAATTGATTCCCTGCCACAAACTCGATACGCACCGTCCCCTTGACCTGAACCCTTGCTCCATTGAACGACTTTACGCATGTTGTCATTGTGGGAATGATCTGGTCGACCAGACCCAACCTATCCACGATAGGATAAGGAATGACATTTGCAGCTGCGCCGTCGTCCACGTGTACCCTCCGGATTCGATATTGACTAACCCGAATGGTGATGAACATGGGTTCAGTTGTCACCTGACCTTTCTTAGGATAATCTTTGATGGACTCGTCATGAAAGGTCAGTGAGGTGGGCTTAGGTTGCTCAGCTTCAGAAGGAAACATGACAACGTGTATTGCTTCTTCCTCCGCTGGTAAGCTTTCGTCCACAGATATGGATGTCAGCATGCGGACCATACCCTCACGGTGTTCTCGGGATGTCATGAGTAGGTCATAAAGGCTTAGCATCATATTTTTTTGCTTCAGAGCCTGTTTGACCTGCGTAAACGCGTCAAGGAGGTTCTTCTCTTGGCTAGGTTGTTTATTCCCCTTGTCTTCTTCCATTTGTCCCAAGAGATGAATCTCCCAGGGTCGAATGACGTCAGTCGGGGGGTTGTTCTTTTTCTCGCCGAGAGGAGATGGCTGCGTTTCTGCACCTTTATCCTGCCTCTGAGGTACAAGTGAAGGCACAAAGGCTAGGGTCCTAGGCTTAGGGAAGTCGAGTGTAGAGTGGTCGTTTGTAGCGTTAACAGATGTATCCTCTCCCTTCGGGTGGTGGTTGGCGATTTTGGTTAGAGGTCTGCCCCTACGTGAGAGGAACAGCTGGTGGTTTTGGCGACCTAAGAATGAAGGGTGCCCTAGGCGTGGGAGCAGACGAGGCCACGGCTTGGCTGTTATTACATGGCTGAGTGGCATTCTGAGAAGGTGCACGAATGATAAAAGGTAGCCTTGAGATGCCACTGGCTGTCGATGAAAGGTTTCCCCCCTGTTGTGAGTTGGTAGGTACACGCAAAACAAAAGGTTGTTTGGGTGGTACTTTCCTCTCACTGTCCGTACTTACCACATTAATTGTATAAGGTGCGTCGTTTGCATTCAACGGATCTTTATACACGTGCAAGGATTGGTTTTCCGAATGCGTCGGACTACTACCGTCTAGTTTCAAATGACTGTCATCGATCATGCGTTGAATGTCGTCCTTCAATGCCCAGCAGTAATCTGTGTCATGACCACACAACTGGTGGTAGTCACAGAAACGGTCCAGCCTGAAAGATTTTGGAACTGGTGGTTCGTTAGGCAGGGCTAAAGAAGGATTCTTTAGCAGTTCACAATGACATCTATGACGCTTCAGAGCTTCTTCGGATACCCTTTTGGGTTGAATGTATCCAGCCCCTAACAATTTTTTCAACAGTTCTGAATGTTTTACAGGCAGAGCTGTATACTTTGAGCGATCTTTACGCTCAAAGTTTGGTTTCGGCTGGGGGGACCCTTCAGGGGCAGCTGTGTCTTGGCTGGTGCTGCCTGCACTAGCCGTGATCTCAGGAGGCGCTGTAGGTGCCTTCTTGTTCTTATTCTTTGTACCCTCAGCCAGCGCAGCTACTGTCATTGTCGTCGCTTTACCTTTGTCCTTGCCCTTGTTGTGAGCGTTTTTGTAGGTGACATATGTTAGGTCTCTGCTGGCCTCTGCAGCATCTTGGATGCTTCTAATTTGAGCGAACGCCTGATGTAATGAGTTTGGGGAAAGATAATACAGCTTTGACTTGATAAAATCATTGACTACTCCTTTGAAGATGGCCAGTAAATGTGAGTCTGCAATTGGCTCACGGATTTCATTCAAAGTAGCATTCCAGCGCTGTATGAACTTCTGGATTGGTTCGAGAGGATCTTGTTTCACTCCCATGAGTTGATCTAACGTGACTTCCAGCTTTAAGTTGTATTTAAAGTGAGTCACAAATTGTGTCAGAAGCTCTTCCAAGGTTGAAATGGAGGAGCATGGGAGGGCTCGATACCAATCTAGAGTTTTCCCTGTCAAAGACATAGAAAAGACGTGGATAATCATGTGAGGCCACTATTGCAACAACAAGGATTCGGATCTAAAGGTGACCAAGTGAGCGTTAGGATCCCCCTCCCCATTATACTTGGTAAAATGAGGTAAGGACATCCCTGGTGGCAGCGACAACATGGGGACCGCTGGACTAATGGGATCATCTTGGTAAAAGTCCATGATTTGTATAGTGTCTGAGCCAGCGGCATTAAGATGCCTAACCTCCTCGGTGAGGGTTTGAATAAGTAGAAAGGCTTGGTCCAGACCTGTTGCTGGAGGTGTCTGTGCAGGGGGAGCGGGGGGTTGACCTGGGAAAGCAGGGCCAGGCAGTGGAAATGGTGGGATGGTTTGGTCGGTAGATGGTGGGGCGGGGATCCCTGCAAGCAGGGGTGCCTATGAAGACCACCATCCACTGATTTGGGAAGAGAGGTTAGCCACCGCCGGCTGCGCGGGATAAGGATAGGAATATTGTGGGATCCCCTGCGGAATATGCGTTGCGGGTGCCACCAAGGGTTGCACACCGTACACCGCAGACTGGTTGTGTTGTGTCGTGGGGTAGGTCCACTGACTTGCGGCAGGATGTTGGATAGGTATTTGTGGCTACACGATGGCGGTGATCTGCTGGGTTGGAAGGGGCGGCAGCGATAAGGTCTTCATTGGACGAGTTGTGGATATGGTTTGGGGTTGAATCTACGGGATGAAATGGGGCACGGTGGTCACTGGAACCATCGACGGAATGCTGAGTATACGTGGTGATGAAACCGCCCCCATGTTGTTGTGGGGTATTTGCACTTGCAGCCCAAATGGTTGCGCAGTGCCTTGTGGAATGATAGGGATGTGCGTCTGCGTGGTCATGGCTGGATTGAGCAAAGCGGCCTCTCCGTTAAGAGGGAATAATGGATTGACGTAAGTATGGGGACTAAGAGTGTGATACGAATGCTCAGACTGGGCTACAAACTCATCATCTTCTTCCTCCCCATTCTGGGGTTCCTTCATAGCCCATGTAGCTTGGCTCTTAGCCATGACCAACTGTGTTATAATTTCATGTTGCTGGTTTGTCAAAGGGATGATGTCATAGGCTGTTGGGGTGAAATCTTGGCCCCCTCAATGGATCATCTCAAAATTTTGCTTCGCCTCAATTTCAGCTCGGCTAAGGGCAAGCTTCGTCTGGATCTTGACACAGATAAAGTTGTATTCCTCAGGGGTCACGACAGTAAATATTGGGTCTTTGCCCTGCAATCTCAATGACCAACGGGATGGTCCCTGAGGTCCTGCTGCACCAAAAGCTGGTCTGGTGACAGCGATAGGGTTCACAGATGTGGCACCCAAGTCAGCGGTGACCATGGTGGTTGTAGTTGTGTAAGATGGATCCATTGATCAAGTATATTGACAACAATGTACGACTGGATCTAAACGATGGCTAACAAAAAGATCGCGAATAGGCTTTTCTACCCTGTAGGATTCCAAAGGAATCGTTCCTGTGACCGATCTATACCACACGATTTGCCGTAAACTTCCCTAGAGGTATTACGTTTACGTTTTTGGGTATAAATCGCTAACAGGGCTACCCAAAAAATACGGATCGGAGCCTAGGCCCTCCTTCTAGCACCAGAAAACTGTAATGACGGAAAATGTCGGCAGCTGGAATACCAAACAAAATCAGTGTATACAGTCTTAACCACGGACCCGTGCGAGGGCTATGCTGGAGAAAACGAATCCATAGTGCCCTGAACGGTCTTGTCGATCGGACAAGGACTTACTAAATCAGTAAACCGATGGAGATTATGGATGTTGCATGGAACGATTTGATTCGATGGGTCGCAAAATGAGAGAAAAACAATGCAGATGAATTATAACGATGATAACGCTAACATGGTAAAAGGAATCAAACATGAGAGAAACGCGTGGTTTCAAGATCTATGGCTTTGACCCGAAACATGAATATTTTGTATATCACATTACACTGAGGAGACCCTGATTGCCTTGTGTAAAGCAGACACAAAATAATAAGGAAAACTATCCAAGTAGAAATACAGAATGGAGTCCGATCTACCTCATAGGACAAAGATGGGATGCAAGGAAGGTCAAGTTCTGACGCCTATTGATCAACTGCTTCTGACCAATAGAAACTCACAAACCACACCAGATGGGATGCCAGAAAAATGCTTCCCTCTCTTTTTGTCTCAGTCTTCCCTCTCCTCTCTCTTTTGTTTTCGCCAACTGGGATATTTATAGGTTTGACAATACGTGGAGAAGGCACGGCGATGATGACACGTGTTTCAAACCCTTCAGAAGATCGTTGACTTGACTGTCCTTGTATTGAAATTCATGACTACGCACAATACGCGCATCTGCGTATTGTGCGTATGGATGAAAAATGTGGATTGGGCATGTCTCAATTGATTTTGGGCTATATTACACTTGTACGCATTGCGTCGCATGTGAGAGCGTGATAAAGCACACAAGCAAGGGACTCAAGCTGCTTTACGCTGGTTCACGCTGCCAAGCATAGTGAAGCGTAAACAATGGTTAACTTGGCGATGGGTTATGCTGCGTACGCTGCGTTGCGTAACAAGCGTAACTTGACTTGTTGCGCTTCCTTTGGATCCCTTTTTTTTTTGACATTTCCAAAGCTCGTTACCCTGCCTTGCGTAATAGAGCGTAAATTTGCCCTTGGACAAAAGACTTAGCAGAATACATGAGAGGTCGCATATTACACTGCTTAGGCCTTAGGCTTCGCCAAATCTGCTGAAGTAAACCGCCTTCTAATGTCAGACTATGTTACACTAAGCGTCATTACGCTACATTGCGTACTATAGCGTAAAGACAGAAAACATAGTAAGATAAGAGAGCTGCGAAAGGAAACCAAAGTCTTGATGTCGCGTGTCTCTTTGCCTTGCCCCGCCTTGTTCTTCTTTCTGGAATTCTGTCATGTACTTTTGTCTAAAAGGCCAACTCACAATTTTCACGGTGTTTCAACTAAAAAAATAAGTTAGCGACATGGAAAGCATTATTTTCCTTCTTACAAGGAATAAAATATGCTGCCTTAGTAAACCTATCCACCATAATAAAGATTAAATCATTTACAATCCTTGTTTTTGGAATTTTCTCCTTAAATCCATTAACATGCTCTCCCATGATGATTTAGAAATAGACAATGGTAAATAATGATTACCAACTTCCTATCCCCCCTAGAATTTCTCACATGTTAAGCATTTCTTCATAAATTTAGAGATTTAGATAGACATGCCTATCTAAAAGTAGCTCCTAATAAACTCTAGGATTTTATCTCTTCTAATGTGACCTACCAACTCTCCATAATTCTTTTTCAAGATGATCTTAGTCTTAAAGTCACATATGGGAATACACACCTTCTTATTCTTGAAGAGCATACCACTTTGAATGTGGTAATTCCTCCATTGATCAACTCTACCAATCAAAGGCTCATTTAAATGCTTCTAAACTTGTCCAAATCCAACATCATCATTGTAGAAGTGATTAAAATCATTCATATCTTTCACTTTTAATGGATTGAAACTCATAACATGTATCCTTAACCATGCATCAAACACTACATTGTTCTTCCCACTCTTAAGCTTCAAAAAATAATTAAGATCTTACAATTATGTCATCCACTTTATGTATTTGATGGTTAAATTCTTTTGGAAATTTAAGAATTGTAGTGCTGTGTGATTATTCATCAACAAAAATTCTTCTTTTCATAGCATGAAGGATAGCATACAACTCCTTTTCATAAATATTGTACTTTTTCCTTGATTCATTGAGCTTCTCAAAACAAGAATGCAATGGGCCTTCTCTCTTGGGACAAAACCCCTCCAATTGCTAGCTCACTTACATTCATCTTTACTTGAAAGGACTTGTTGAAATCTTAAATTGCAAGCATTGATTCACTTGCAATATTTTCGTTCAAATGATCAAAACTTCCTTGCATTTTATCATCCCACCTAAAGGTGTGATTCTTCCTAAAGAGAGAAAACATTGGTCATGGAATATTACCAAAATTTTTTATAAACCCTGCTATAAAATCTAGCTAATATATGAAAAGAATGTATCTTTCCAACATTCTTTTGTGTGAACCAGTCCCTTATGGTATAAACCATGGCTACCTCTATGTTCACTTGATTGTTAGAAATCACATAACTCAAGTGTGTGATCTCTTTCTTTACGAAGTCTTATTTCTTGATGTTGATTACCAGTTGTACCTCATTTAAATTTTAACTATAAGCCTCAAATAATCAATGTGATCCTCCACATTAGAGCTCTATATCAAGATATAGTCAAAGAAGACAATGTAAAATTTTCCAATCAACTCCTTGAGCACATCATGCATCAACCTCATGAATGTGGCAAGTGCATTTGTTAGATAAAATGATATCACAAGCTATTCGGTGTCTTGAATACTATCTTCCATTTATTACTTAACCTAATTCAAATTTGATGATATCTACTCTTTAAATTAATTTTGATAAATACCTTGACATGTGTGAGAGCATTAAGAATTTTATCCATTCTTGGAATTGGAAAATAATACCTCATTATGATCTAATTCACTACCCTTGAGTCCATGCACATCCTCCACTATTCACTTTATTTATTTGGCATTAGCATTGCTAGAATTGCACATGTTAAAATGGATTGTCTTATAAATCCATTTGAAAGTAGCTCCTCCACTTGCATTTTCAATTTTTCCCTATGATTTGGTATCATTGAGTATGTCTTTTCATTTATAATTGTAGCCCCTAGAATGAAGTCAATTTGGCATTGCACATTCCTCATTGGTGACAAACCTTCTAATTTCTTCTTGAAAACATTAGAAAATTATTTGGCCAAACTCTCTATTTCTACTGGAAGATTACATTTCTCAACCATGCTTGAAGTAATCATGAACATCACCACAAATCTAAGACATACATCTTCATGCTCTTTGTTGTACTTTCTATTTCCTAAGAGATTCAATCATACATTTCTTGAGGACTAATTTCTCACTTGCTCAATTTTGATTGAAATTAATTCATGGATTCCACTGTCTTTAGCAACTAATCAAACATTCTTAGCACCATCAAACACACCAAAGTCTTTCCAATATCACATCAACGCATTTAGTTAGCAAGACACCACAAATAATATGATTAATAGAGCTAATAATTTTAAATTTTAATACACATTTCTTCCTCACATCTTAAGAGAAATCTATAGAGAACCAAGGCATCTTGTCTAAGATGCTTTAGCTTCAATATTAGCTCTTATCTTTTCTTGGTTTGCTACTTTTTTCTCAACATGTATTGCATGTCAAATTAAATCAATCACAAGGATAAAATATGTTCCCTTCTAGAATCATTATCAAATTATAGTTACATCATGATAAGTTTACATTGTGATTTCATTCCTCAATAGAATAAATCAAGATTCATTCCATTATTTGAGAATTTAATCTTCTATATATATGTGGTTTTGTGGACTTCCTTCTTCTACTACACTCTTTTTACTTAGTTCCATGTGTTCTTCCTCCTTTTAGATTTTAAGTTCACTCAATCAACTCATTAGTTAGAGGGTTGTCATTTGTTATTGTTGTCTTGTATAAAACACATGTTGATATGCCTATGTAGTTTATCTTCCCTACAACATGGTTTTTTTCCATGTTTGGCAAGTTTGTTTTTCCATTATTCATATGAATAGACCTCACCTTTACCAACTTTCTCATAGGTTTGGATTTCATCATTTATATTCACCATGAATGATGTTTTCATCCTTCTTCATTAATGTCTATTATTAGTAAGAGGACTTGATTTACACTCACTTTCCTTCATAGTATTATACCTACTCTTGAAACTTGATTTAGTTACATAAATTGTTTCTTTCTATGTATGTGTGTGTGATTCTTTTTTCTCTATGTCTTTTCCATTACAAAACTACTCAACAACTTTTGCTTGCAATCATCTCTTTCTCTCAACCTCATGCCATTCCCATGTGAATAGGTTTCTAATTTTCTTCACATGGTTGGTGTTTGGTGTTTTCTCTTCCACATAGACTATTCCTCTTCTTTACTTCGTTAGGGTTATACTACACATCTTCTTATTCCATATCTCTTCTCTCTTTCTTTTGGTGTACTTACATTCTTTTATCTTACCTTAACAATTATGAATCTTTACAAATAATGTCACTCTTTATAGTTGGCTTTATTCTTTTTTGTAATGTGCATAAACATCATCTCATAAGATTAGTTAAATACTGATGTCTCAATACTATCATCCAACACTCTCCTTCAATCTTAGGGATGTTTTTTATGTGATCCATTATATTGATTCCATGTAGCCAACCTATTTTGTTGGGATAAGGTTGGTACTTTTAAGGTACACATTGCCTCAGTACTTGGAATGTCTTAATGGAGGAGACGCAAAGAAATCCTCATCATGTTTGAAAGTAGTTAAACAGCATTGGCAAGGTATTGGTCAAATCTAGAAGGAAAGAAAAAATTCTATATAGAGTATATTAGAGATAATTTGTTTGATTCTCCAGTTCAGTATCTTACAGCTAATATCTAGTTATAGCTCATAATTTTATCAGCTAATATCTAGTAATATCTTTAGTTTTATCATCTAAAGATAGAAACTAGAAGATGGATTCATCTACCTAGGGAGGAGTGCACTTATCCATCCAGAGCATTGCACTTGAAGATGAGTAGCATGTTTTTCTTAGGTACCATTTGATTGAACATTTGAGGCAAAAATATAATATTAATACCATTGATGCATATAGTGGTGGTTTGTAACAATGTTGCCCCTACGTTGTTCGGCACCCCAAGGAATTTACTAAGATCCAATGGTTCTAGGGCGAAAGACCTAGGGAATACACCTCAAGCAAGCAAGAAACTCAAGAGTGAGTGCAAGTAGCATCCCAACTTCATATTATGTATGTCTAGAAATGCACCTCATGGAGGATAACCAACTCCAAATGAAGACCAAGCAAACAAGCACACAAGCAACCCTATAGACGACATCGGTGGGAGGGGAAACAATGCACCTACAAGGGAAGGTGCCTCACTCCCAGATCCCTCACGATCTAGTGGCCTAGCACTACACCAAAACTATTCAATCTTGGCTGCCTACATATCTATGACCATAATAGAATCAAGGCCATGTAGTTCTCTGCAGTGAGGGTAGAATGAAGAGGACTTAAGAGAGAGTTACAACAGGAGGGTGTCTTATTGCTAGCTTGGTACCACCAAGCTGCGGTGGATTTTCTAACACTTGAGAGTCACCCAAGGATTCCTCAAAGTGTTCCATGGCCCCCAAACCATCAGGAAAGCCCAAGAGAACCACCATCCTAGGACATCTCTCGCAATCCTCCCCTACACAAAGAAGTGACATCCTCGGAGTGGAGCCTAGGATAGCTTCAAGAGTACACTTCTGTATGGATTTGGAACTCCGTCAACTTCAGGGATCCATCAACTCCTCTAATGCCAAGCTTGAAGGAAGATTCCAACCCCAACACCTGATACGTCCTTCCATCCAATGCCTTGCATGAATGCAAGGGGCACTTAGAGGAAGTCAAAAGACTTCCCAACTCTGTAACAAGTGGGAGTACTCCAACCCAAAGGACCAACGTCTCTATGGAATCTCCTAGATCCATCCCTTCTTAGGTCTAGAGACTTATCTTCTTACGTAGGCCCATACCTATGCAAGCAGACAAGCTCCTCTTCCACAAGTCTAGCCAAGTTCCTTTGTGAATAGCATCTCAACACCCATCGATTTTTTTTCATTCATTGATTTTGAGGGCTCACCAGGGCCACTACCCATGGTGATGGACTTGGGAACATCAAAAACTGAGAGTGAGGACATGCTCCAAAAGAGCCATGTCTCTGTAAGCAACTCACGCTTGCTAGAACTCCATGTTCTACTACTAGCATCGAGACCCATGGGGTCTCACTAATGTAACCATCTAAGCACTGATTCCACATGCATATGTACCATGCACTTTTTTTTTCATGTCTATTTATGTTGGGATGAAGGGAGTTAAGCATGTTCTCCCTTCCAAACAAGGTACAAGGGCAGATCTTTTAAGCTTGACCTTGCTATTCACAGACACCAGCATCACATACCTCAATTCACCATCCCACAGTATTCCATTGCAACAACAAGAGAGAAGATCCAAAATCTATTTGGAAACTTCTCCAAGAGGCTATCAGATAACAAGCCCAAACTTTCCTCAACAAATTTTTTGACTGTCCAACATCGAGAATGCCTACTCAAATGTTAGAATAAGTGGAGGGTATGTTGGGTAGCCAACCACAGGACAATCCTTCGTACATAAGTATTATGTAAACCATAAATACACCATCGATTTCAACCATAGTATCTTGTTCATGGAAAAGGATCAACCACACTTGCAACTTACAAGCTAACCTTTCCACTCTGAGATATGGGACAAGCACCATTTTGTGAACACTTGGTCTAGGAAGAGCATAGAGTCACTTTTGAAGGCAATCAGGTCATGAATTCTCCAAGGAACATCTAGGTTTCCAAAGTTTGAATTTCCCCACCATAACAAGAGTGACTGTAACTCTAGATCAACACCTTTCATTAGAATTTTGAACTTAAAGGAAGGATCCTCTTTAGGAGGTTTCTTCCATAGGTGCCCAGCTACACCTTACCCATAATACATGTCTAGATAGTTCACATAGCCAACAGAACCATGTCGTCGAACTGTTACCAGCTGAGGGAAGACATGGGTTCACAAGTCTTACCCAAATTCAATTTTACCTTGAGAACAACTTGACATGACAGGGAGTTCATCCCTTTAAAATTTTATTTAGAGGGATTTCTATTTCATCTTGGGAGATCTTGGTTTTTGTTTCATACATCCTAGTTAAGCCCATTTACATTAATTTTGGTGGACAAGGCTGCACCACTATCTATTATCATTCAGCATAAACAACAAGTGCAAGTCAACAAAACATTTTGCTCATAGGAGGACTAGGTCCTCAAGATAGTTTTACAATAATGGACTTCACCATCCTCAACAACAACTTAACACAATACACGATTCATCCCCAAAGGGTTTACAATAAGGGTGGTCTACCAGAGAACCCCAACAAGGAAGTCCCTCTGGAGCCCCCAAAACTAAGAGAGTACATAACATCATGCCTTGCTTACAAGAAGGAAGATACATATATTCAGGCTACATCAACAGCATGGCCTCACAAAGGAGGTTTTGTGAATTTCAGCAAGGTAACAACATTTTGTATCTGAAAACAAACCATAAGAGTTTACAAACATTGGGAAACTACTAAGAACAAGTCCCGAACATCAACGGCTTCTAATTCCCAACTAGGAAACAACTGTCTCAATATCACCTGCCTTATTATTTCAAGAACTAAAGAGGGCATCCATTAGAATGGAGAATAACCCCTCATAGGATTAGAGATTCACCAAGTAATATAGTGCTCTCAACCCTGCTGTCCCACTAGGGAGGTGAGAATGTCAGCATGAATTAACATTACACCAAGGACATGGGACAATACATGAGGGAGAGCCAGTGTGATACATCAGTGTACATAAAAAAATAGAGTACACAGGGATATTTGGCAAGACACCATAGCCTGTTAGGCACAATGAGCTCCCAATCACGGAATCACACCATATTCAATGAAAGCACCAATAAGTCCCAAGCCATGAGAGCATATCATAGCCATCAAAAGAGTCAAATGCAATTGATCATGAGAGCACCCCATCAGCAACAAAGCACCAAAAGCCCCCAATCATATGAGCATAAGCTTAAGGATTTTCAAGCACATTCAAGCCCACCAAGCAAGGCCACCAGGAGAAATCACAATTTTTGTAACTGTAACATCATTTATTCAAGGATGGACCACCATCCCAACATTTGGATAACTACCCCACAATCACATCCAACATGGAAGAGGGAGTCTAGGTGCCAATACCCATAACTCAACTCAAATCCACCACTAGACATTGCAGCATCACGTTGATTTAAAATTCAGTCTACCATTGTAATTCACATGGCCACAGTGAACCACCCGTTATCAAGATCAAGCACCTCGAACCAATTTGTTTGTATTTCAAGCTACATACCACCATTGATCATCTATGGACAAGATCTTTGCTAGTCCAGGAACACAAGAGAAAGTGTTCCCAAGATTTAACCTGTCTCAAGGACGTTCACAAAAGCACACACCATCAAGGCATGCCAACATCACCAAGAACACATGGCACCAATTCAAGAGCACAATGGACAAGGACATGCCCTGGTCTGTTGGTTACAACACTGTATCACAACTAAAGAATTTCCCATGAGGTTTTCAGCAAAATTATACATCAAGGCACAAAGGCCGTTTACAACATATAGCAAGGGTGCTTCAAAACAAGCACTAGGAAACATCATACATCAAGCTTGGCCTTGTCACAAGGTGTGGCATAGGCCTACAATGAGGAGACAACTGAGTCACATAGGGCAATACATCTAGCACTTTGAGTGCATACTATGAAATTGAGAATATCACAAGGATACATTTCACACACCCGAGGATAGGAATACATTTTAATGGGAACATACATGGTATTTGGGAATGCTACCCAAGCCTAGAAGGCTATAGGACTAACTACCCAACCCCATCCTAGGCTAAAGGACTTAGGCCACTAGGAGCATACCACGAAAGAACCATGTTGTTCTGAGAAAAACTTGTCTCTATCACAAAGCATAAACGATCATCTATCACATTGCACCACTTTCTCAAAACATACATGATCAACTGTCACATTGAACCCACTACACAACTACCATCGAACAAAAACGATTCAGGATATGAATGCAATGATCGAATAACGAAACACACCAACTGAGTATCCACCACCTGCCAAAGTGGGACCTCAATGCATTGGCCACTCCTGGGCCATCAATATTCAACATGGCTAAGGATACCATTTCATGCCATCTACTAGCCCAATATTTGTAGGGTCTAGGACAAATCACCATCCTCTGTTAGTGCTCACCCAGCACAGAGAGGCAAACAAATCATAATGTACTTGCTAATCCATCACAACCAAGGTACTGATAAATCCACAACCCATTGTTGGGATTCTAAGACCAAATAATTAGTTCATGAAGGCCTCAAGAGCACATATCTTCCCCATAGACATAATGCTCATAGAATCAATTGAGGTCACCACTAGCTGCATCTTTGTACATGTGTTGCTTGCAAACACTGAGACAAAAGCTCAAAAACACAGAAGTTAACAAGAACATGATTAGCACATCAACCTCATACNGAAACACAGAAGTTAACAAGAACATGATTAGCACATCAACCTCATACACAACCATCAAGCATGATCATATAATAGAATAACATCACTCTTGCAACATCATAAAAAGCAAGACCTCAGCAACATGTATAGAGATCAATCATGCAAAACATTGATGGGTCAATTAGATCCACTCAAGCAAATGATTTCATCATGAGGCATACCAAGAGAGAGATAGCACACTCTCAAAATTCCAAGATTCATATACAACAATCATTCCCAGCAACTAACACTAGTTTCAACTAGGATCAAAATCTCAACTCAATCATATGAGGCATGGGCAATAGAGAATCATCATCTCAACTCAAAAATAAGGTGGAAGATCGAGGTCTATCCAACAACAAGTCTGCATAGAAGCAATTCTCACAACAATGAGCAACATCATAGAGGATGCGTCCACAAGAAAGACTCTCATCAAAAGAGGTGTAGTCTCAACAAGAACCAACAATAGGATGAGCCACACTAGTAGTCTTCAAATCAAGGTGACCAAGAAATGTCACCAATCAAAAGAGTGATGCCACAAACCCAAGGGCAACACAAACAGCTCAAACAAGGGAGCACAACTCGTGAAAGATTAGCAACAAGGGCAATCCTACCTCATGCACAAAAGGTTTTCACAACAAGACACCAACATTTGGCTTTGGGATGGCACAAATGGCCTCAAAATGCATCCTCAACAATCCCACCAACAAGTCATCATACCGCGTAGGACACAAAGCCTTGCATTACGAACAATGGACACAACGAAGGTAACACGCATGCAGAATTTGAAAGCACAACCAAGAAGACATGCATACACACATAGACAAACATGCAATCACAAACACGAGAGTACAAAGTCTACCGGCAATGGTCTTAATGCACCCAGAACAAGGCTCACCAAGAACACATGTCTGAAGGCCCTCCATCCTAAGGTACCTGGGAACCATCTTATCCCAATTTGTATTTCCCTAAACTCATTGTATCTATGGTGAGTGGAAGTGCAAGGATATCCTATCCTACACAATTCAACCAATGCCATTTGGAAACATGTCATCTGGATGGAAACCGAAGCGGAGATTCAGTCTAATTCATTCCAGATGATTCCCTAGAGACCTAAGATGAGAGATCCTTGAGCAACAAAATTCCTAAGTTGCCAATAGAACTCTTCTCTACAATATTGAATACAATCACAACTAGTCCAACCACAAGTAAACAAGTGGAGGACAATACCACAATGCAATCTTATACATCCTCAAAGAGAACAACTTACATCAATTGCTCATTATGTAACATCGGTCCCTTCATGAAGAGCGTAAAAATATCACCATAAGGAAACTCTTCAAAGAATACATAAAGATATGATCCTAGATCACCCAGGTATCAATCCAAAGGGTCATTAATCAGACAACCTCAAAGGAGTAACACAACCAAAGAGCACATGTATATCACAACACAATCTCAAAAATGCTCTGATACCATCTGTAACAATGTTGCCCCTACGTTGTCCAGCACCCCAAGGAATTCACTAAGATCCAATGGATATGGGGCGGAAGACCTAGGGAATACGCCTCAAGCAAGCAAGCAACTCAAGAGTGAGTGCAAGCAACATCCCAGTTTCCTATTATGTATGTATGGAAACACATGTCACGGAGGATAACCAACTCGAAACGAAGACCAAGCAAACAAGCACACAAGCAACCTTGCAGACATCATCGATGGGAGGGGAAACGATGCACCTACAAAGGAAGGTGCCTCACCCCCAGATCCCTCACGATTTGGTACAAGGTGTGGCTTGGCACCGCACCAAAACTATCCAGTCTTAGCTGCCTACATATCTACGACCACCGTATCAGGGCCATGTAGTTCTCCATGGTAAGGGTAGAATGAAGAGGACTTAAGAGAGAGTTACAACAGGAGGGTGTCCTATTGCTAGCTTGGTACCACCAAGCCGAGGTGGGTTTTCTAACACTTGAGAGTCACCCGAGAGCACCTCAAAGTGTTCCATAGCCCCCAAACCATGGGCTCTAGGAAAACCACCACCCTAGGACATCTCTCACATGGTTAGCCACTTAGTTGAGTCAATTTTTGATGAATATGCAAGTTAACTAATAAATCCTATAAAACCTTTTAGGACTAGTCAAAAAGTAAAACCCGCGTATACACCAAGCGGGTATAAGCACTTAATAAAGTCTAAGTTTCACTTTCATACATAAGTTATTACATTCATTCTTTTTACAAGGTGCATCGAAGTAAGCAAACATTAATTTAACAACAAACACCTGTCCTTAGTGGTTAACTTCCTATTGCCACCAACATGTTCAGGTGTATAACACTTAATGATACCGTCGTGGCTAGCATGTATCATATGTAGCGCTGCTTAAGCTTCTTGACGATTCCATCCTCAATCTCAGGCACCACGCCTACAACGAAGTCGGTGCAGAGAGTGTTGAAAAGATCGGCAACGATTTGTTGAGAATTGAGGTAATTGTCAATCACCCCTGCCTTAATCAGCAAAGCAGCGTCGTGGCGAGTGTGAATGAGATTAGTCAAGAGGCACATGTATCTGTTGAAATATCGTTCGTAGTGAGGACGCCCGCATAACTCCTCCAGCGCCATCACGTTTCTCAGAAGTATCTCAGAACAGTCGCTCAGCACCAGTGCAGGCAGATGAAGAACACCCTTTTTCTTCACTCCGAAGCGTCTCTCTTCAAACCACAATCCATCTGAACATTTCACCGCAATTCGGGATTTCTTAAGCTCTCTCACCGTCGGAATCATCTGCCCCAGCCCTTTGTCGACTTTCTTTTTTCTTTGAAATATTTTCCATCCTCCTGTACCCTGCGAATCCGTGGGCTGATTCTTCTTGTAGTTTGATCCCCTGCACATTCCATTAAAACATAAAAATTGACCGAGAAACACTTTGCTTAAGATTTATGACATGCACGATGTTCAATTTAAAAGGAGGATATGCTGTAAAAGGAAAACAGCACCCCCACAAATCTCTGCAATTGATCTCGTTTCCATCTGTAGGGATGTTAGAACAAGTTCATAACATACGTTTGCAGAGGTGTTAATGACAGTTCATACATGATGATAAAACTATCTAAATTCCCAACAAAAATCTTTTTACCAACCATGTTGGTGGGCCAAAGCTAATTTATTTTTTTAAAATGTTGTCAGGGGAAAATTTGAGTGCTAAAACAACACAATAGAAATAGAAATAATACCCAAGACCATAGGAACTAAGATGAAAACAACTTAACATACGGTTAATGCAAATTGTTTGACTTTAAAACATGAATCCTCTGCATTATTTCATCAACAGAGACACCACTAATAAGCAAACTTTTAGCATTGGACTATTATTACGAAAATTGATGGTAAATTAGTAATCTACTCAGGACTCACCGAACAAAATCCACCATCAGAAGATGCATCAATTCCACCAAGTGCCTTGGCGGGCGCTTCTCATCGAACAGAATCGTATGAAGCCTCTCTGAAAACTTGAAGTGATCCTGCTCTCGAAAAGGAACGTCAGCCACCATGATTACAAGAACATCCGCAATATTCCAAGACTTGGAGATGCCCTGCCATTTGAGCAACTCGATCAGAAGAAACAGCGGAATCTGGTTCTCCAACTTCCACACATCCTGTTTCAGCACAAACCCCACAGTGGAAACCAAACTGTTGAAATCAAAGCAAGCATATTCTTGCTCGCTGGACACTTCATCCTTGAAAGAAATACAGATTTCCAGCACAAACAGAGCGTCCAAAATGAAGGAGTCCGCCTCAAATTCAAAATCTTCAGCATACAATTCCTTGATTTGGTCTTCGCGGTCGTTCACCAGTTTGCGAAGACCGTCCAGGCATTCAGAAACGCATTCGCGCGAATCTTTCAAGCCTTTGGAACGGATCGCTCTTCTGAGAGCTCTGCGAAGCGCTTCCATTTTTTGGGATCTCATGTTGGAATGGTGGTAAGGACCCAGCCCAACTGATTCTGGTACGTATGCATTCTCCTTCAAGTTCTTGAAATTCTGGGGAATTCTTACGACGCATGGGGGAGATTTGTGATCCGCTGCATCTTTCCAGGTGGCGTAAACTTCATCAATACCGATTTCCACAGTTTTGCTTAAGGCAGCCATGGCTCTCGTTATCGGTCGATCTCTGCAAACTCTATGATATGAATAGACAGTGAGTTTGTGATCTCTGTGTGTGATGGAGGACTGAAATTTAAGGACTGCAGAAACGCGTCGATCCGGCCGCGTAAATTAATCTAATTTTTTCCGGATTGGTAATGAAAGTCTAAACCGCGTTTGAATTGTTCCGGTCCTATATTGGACTATTTCCAGCAGTTATCCGTCGCAATCATTTAGCACAACTCTGCATTCTTTTGTCAGCGAATTTTCTAGCTAACAACCCGAATCAGTTTAGTCATGCATCGCGTATTGCGTCGAAGTTTCCCAGGGTCGACAAAAAGTTTATGAGCAAATTTCAAGGAAGGTGGATACCAAATTCCAGAACTGGAACACCGTTTCACACTAAGGTGGTCTCTGGACACTCGACTCGATTCATTTTTTTCAAAACACTTCGTTGATATTTTGTAGCGGATCACACTGATCAATACAAGTTGACCGATGACTTTTATTTGAATATTAGATTTTAATCCTAAACCTGTTCCTATAGGAGGAAATTTTATATTGGTTGGAAATAATTTATAACTTTTTTTTAGGTAATTTATAACAGGGTTTAGGCTCGGCTGATTGTAAAATTGGAAAAAAGATCGGGGCGTAGCCGCAAAAGTAAGAAAAATCGGATTTTTATGTAAAAGTAAAGGTTGAGGTAACTGTCCCGCAATAATTTCAATGCCGTCTTTAATGAAATGAAATGAAGCTTTATCATATTTATCTAATGAAATGAAACGGAGCTTTCTTATATTTATCGACAGATCCATATGATATATTGAAGGTTGTTACATCTTTATGAAAAGTAAAGATAGGCTCTACACCAAGCACCCAATGGCATTAAAACAAATTATAAAGGTTTTTTACTTTAACATTATAACATAGTCTCAAATGGGTAGTCACAACGCAAGAAAGAAGCACATGTAACTCATCTTCAAAGGCTCCTAATTTGCACAACCTACGCTCTTCTAGGGGAGTTGAATTCATCTTCCACTTTCAATTCTATGATGATGAGAACTTAAGTGAAGGCTGCTAATAGCATTCTATTACTTGATTGGAATAGCAGTTCAAAGATAAGGAGCTTCTACATTTAGTTTATTAGATCTAATGTGATGCAAATAAAATTCTCTTGCCTTCCACATTAGACCACGTGTGTTAAAACCTTTTGCTTGACTAGTTGGCCAATATGCTTAGGATTTTGCAGCACTTCCTTCCAAGAGATATTCTATTTATTTAACCATTGCCTCTAAAGGTAATAAATTACATTCATATAATAACATTGAGTGAAGCAATTTATCTCTAGTTTGAAAAACAATGATTTATAATAAATTACTAACTATAATCTTTTTTCCCCACATTATGTTCTTGGGTCTCTTAACGGAGGAAATAATAAATTTCAATGTTAGTTTCAGCATGAAGAGAACCCTTTTTTTTATAGGTGAGCCCTATTTGTTCCCCTCTACCTTAGTTGAATTTTAGTTTTATGTTTAATATTAGATATTCTACCCTTCCATAATCTTAATAACAAAATTTGAAAGATTTATTTATAAGTATTTTTTAATAATATAAATGGAATATTATAATTATAAATTTAGTTAATTTGTTTAAAATATTAATAGTAGAATGATGTTTTCAAAACTTACATTTCTAATTTACAATAACTCAGAAAATCTATAAACCTAATAAAATTTGAATTTCAGTTTCATTGAACTTTACAAACAACTACCTAAACAGCATATCAACATAGGCTTATTTCTACGGATATCAAATTTAAAACGGAAACCAAGGTATTTTAAGGTCATGATCAACCAATTCGCAATGCGATTCGCATGGTGACTTTTGGCCGTGAAATTTTGACAAACCACCTCCAACTGCCCTATACGAACGTACACATCAAAAGAAAATGAGCAAGCAATAAAATGACGCCACAAATTCAATACGGCATTCCTGTTGTGCCATCGTTTTTCGATTTGATCCAGCACTAACATACAAAAGAAGGTCACCATGTGGGACCTGTTACAATAAAAGCCGCCATTGTCCCCTGATTACGACTTCATCCACCATTGCCCACCAAACCAGCTTGAATCTGCACCTCTCGCTCTCTGTTCAGAGGGTCTGCTGAAAAACGAACACCGAGAAATCATTTCCACATTCGTTCTGTGGTTTAGTCATTCTAGAAGATGCCACGTTCAGACCAACGCCGGAACCCAACCTTAAAACAAAGAGCAATAAAACAACGGTAATTTCTGCAGGGGCACCATGGCCGCGAGATACATTACTCTGTGAAAGTTCGTGTAGTAAATCCCTGGTACCAGCAGCAGAGGCGAGGCCTAGCTTAGCTTTGTCTCAGACTCTCAGCAGACAGCACTAAAACAAGATGAAACTGGGGTCTTAAAACAAGAGAAGAATACGAACAACAACGCTAACGTGGAGGCAGCGCGCATGGTACTGGCAGTTACAAATTTTCAAATCCCTAGAGAATTGGAGCAGAATACAAGATAACAACGACCGAGTAACTCAGTAACGTACCAAAATCCAATCCAAACAGCGGCAGCAGGAGAAGGAATCATCAGGTGTTTTTCTGCTCTCAACTCGAACTCGTTTGCAGTAGCAACAAAATCAAAAAAATACCAAAAAACAAAAAAACTACTCGATGGGAAGGTCACACGTTCAAATCGGAGACAGCAGAGGCGACATCGGCTTCGCCGAGGCACCAATGATGGGAATCATTAAGGGCAATTAGCATGGCACGGTCCACATCCTGCTCCTTCACCGCTAGCGGCTGCTGCTGCCAACGGATGGATCCGGCGTCCACAGACCGCGGAGCCTGGTCGATGACGTAATCAAAATGCCCCGTCGAGAAGCACCGCCGTGCCACATCAGCCTGCCACGTACCATCACCACCGTACCGCGTGGATGCGCTTCTCTGAAGCTTCCCGAGCCGGACCCAGACGGCCGCCGAGTCGGCGTCCGCCGGGTGCTCGCCGGAGTCGGCCTTTCCGGCGCCGCCGTCATCGCAATCGGGGGGCAGAACGGGGGTGCGGCAGAGCGGGCACGTGGCGTGGGAGAGCAGCCACGCGTCGACGCAGGATACGTGGAAGGCGTGGCGGCAGGCCGGCAAGAGGCGCAGAGTATCGTCGCCCCGGAACTCGGCCAAACAGATGGCGCACTCCACGCCCACGCCCACGCCCACGCCCACGCCGGCCCCACCTTTGACCGCCCCGAAAGCGAACGTCGGCAGCGACTCCATCACGGAGTCCGCCACGCCGGCGTCGTAGGCCGTGTTCATGTGCATGGCCGGCGCCGGCGGCGAATCGTGCCGGCGTGAAAGGTAACGGATGAGCACGTGCAGCAGCGCCGACACCACGAACGCCACCGTCAGTATTATGACGATGACTTCCACGCTGGGGCTTATCTGCCCCGGCCCCGGCCCTGCCGCAGCTGCCGAGTTTTGGCGCCACTGCCAGGGCGCCGGCGGACTCTCCATGTTCACACCAGCCTCAACTCCTACTTACTATTGTTGCTGAATGGAATAGATCCTTCGGGTCTTGCAACGTTATGAAACCTCAGTTTCAGTTCCACATTATGGGATAGATCTGAGAATGTGGTTGGGGTCGAGAGCACAGAAAAGAGAAGAGAGAGAGCAGCAGTGATTAAATCCACTTCGGGAAACGTGGCTGAATTTGTGCTTGCCTCTCTTTTTCCCTTTCTGTGTTTGCTGTGGAATCTACAGTAGCACAAGTAGTACAGTGCTTCCCTGTTCCCTCCCTCCTCCTGCTGCCAGTATCTCACATATTTCTCAGCTGGTTTATTGTGGGTACCATTGTTTAATCCCTGTGGATAAGCCCACCGGCAACCGGCGTCATCCATAGAACCACTGAGATCCACTCACTTTATATTAAATTTTCTGCTCCACCCGCAAAAATATAATTGAAATCAGCTTCAACTGCCAACGCAATCTGCAATGTAAGCCCTCTTAGCATCACCGTGAAAGTTTAGCAGGCCCACGGGATTTAATGACATAACAGTGAATGAAATGCGTATGCACAGTTACGTTCCGTCGACCCTGAGATTGGTCGATATCTGATTATTGAGGAAACTGCGCTGCAACCAGACCTCGCGTACAGATCATCATCGAATCCTTCGAATATCAAACCCCAGGTTGAGTATCATCTTTCTGGCATTGTTTACACGCATATCTTCAAAATGAATTGCTTAATTTACTTTCAAAATGTTTCAACTTACGGTCATTCTGTGGGCTGACCTGCTCACCCGCCATTCTGTGCTTGTATTTATCTGCTAAAGTACGTACATGCACGCACAGGCAGTTCTCAATCTCTTTGTCTTTGTGTGGCTGCTGCTTGGATTTCGGAGCCCCGCATCATTGGGACGAGACTGTTATGTGTCGGGGAAATTAATACGACAAAAGTAACACTTAAGCAGGCGCCAGGGTTCGCAGAACAGACCAGGGTTTTGGACAAGGCTAACGGCGTTTCTCTGCTTACACAAACGCTTGCTCTTGTCGTTTTTTCTCGGGACATATTCGATTCCTATCCATCTTGGATATGGTATCCTTTTTTCCTTTTTAAATCTCAAGTTTAATGCATTGCGTTCTTGGGCAAACATTGATCCGCCTTTGGCTCATCCTAATTTATGGATTTCCACGGGGTAATTTCAACTTGTTCCCGAATTTCAGCTTCGATAACCCCAGATTATGTTGTATCGTCTTCGAGCTCCAAGATTCCTACCATTTCTTTATTTCGGTTCCCTGATTTCGAGAAGCTGCGTCAGGTATGTATAATTCTGGTCACCGGAGGTTCGTGCTCAGAAGTGGAAATTTTTAAGAACGTTCAGATTTGCGCTATCAAGAAGTCGCCAGCGGATTCCATAGCAGAATGAATTGCAAAAGGCTAATGAACACGACAGTGATTTAGTCGGTGCTCAAATTTTGCCTCGAAGAAGCCCTAGTATCCTTGATGGAACTACAAGCATTCGTTGGTCGACTAATGTCACAGCGTCTTAAGCTGTCGTGATCGCAGGCTCATGTGCAAGCTGCAATTAATCCACAACTGGGGTGTGGAAAGACTTTCGGTACCACCAAGGGAGCTTGAAACCGATGCATGCGAGTGGGGCTACAGCTGGAGTCATCCAGATGTAGCGCATGCACATCTCTTAGCATTGAAAGAGGGCAGGTGCGACAGATACGCGATGGGACTACCTTTAGATTCAAATAGAGGTAGCACACATGTGCCTGTATCATTAATGGAAGGCAGTTGAGACGGATGCGCAAGGGGAACGCTGCTGGGTTCGCCCATGCCTTTAAATACCAGAGGCTCTGCTCACATTGGGGCATCCTCATGTATATGCTGTAAAGCATTCCTTGGAGAGTAAAGGTTGGGAGTTTTCCTGTAAGCATTTCTGTTGAGCTTGAGTATCGCTGTTGTGTTTGTTGTGTTATGTTCGTTGCGAGTAACTGGCTAGGTGTCGAGGCACTTAGCGCTATCACCAGGTGCGAAAAATTTACCGTTGCGATTCACCCGGTGACAGTTGGTATCAGAGCGCGAGGCTGTTGGTGATGGAGGACCTTGCCGAGTGCGTCACTGTCTTGGAGGCGTTGATTGGAGCACTTGCTCCCAATGCTCGATCCCTTACAGACCAGGCGGTTCTGCAAGATAGGGATATCAACGATCTGCAACAGAGCAACGATGTGGTGCAAAGCGAGCTCAAATCTCATGTGGGCGAGATCGACGCTTTAAAGGTACGCTTGTTGTCTCTTGAAGATGATATTGTGTTACTAAAGAAGATCGTTGCAGGATCTTCACAGGGGAGTGGGAACCCCCAAAACTCCAAACTGAAGGTGCTAGAGCCTAAACAATTTGGAGGAAGTCGAAATGCGAAGGAGTTGAAAAACTTCCTATGGGACATGGAGCAGTACTTTTGTGCTACTCATGTTCCTGATGACCAGAGGGTCATAATCACTAGCATGTATCTCATTGGAGATGTAAAGCTGTGGTGGAGGACGCGACTGGAGAACGATGCGAGTGTTGGCCGCCCTCCAATCGTGACATGGGATGCACTAAGAAAGGAGCTGAAGGATCAGTTCCTTCCTCTGAATGCTGTGTGGATGGCACAAGAATCTCTCAGAAATCTGAGACACACCACGACCTTGTGTGAATATGTCAAGGAATTCAGTTCCTTGATATTAAACATCAAGAACATGTCTGACGAGGATAAGCTGTTCAACTTCCTTTCAAGGTTACAGCCATGGGCTCAAGCAGAGTTAAGGAAGCAGAACGTAAAAGATCTGCTAACGGCCATAACTGTTGCGGATGGCTTGGTTGACTACAAACGGGGCACTTCCGGATCCAACTCAGAGCGGAAGAAGCCCTATGATGAGGGCAAGAAGGGTGGAAGATAGCAACGAGGCCCCAAAGATAAGAAGAAGGAGGGGACGCCCTCGAAACCCAAGGGAGACGGCACCTCCCAAGGGAAGAAATTCTCGTCTGGGTGCTTTATCTACAATGGACCACATCGGGTGCGCGACTGTCCTTCGAGGGAGAAGCTTGCGACTCTCAGACTTCAGGATGAGCTTGAAGGAGAGGACAGCAACCCGAGGTGCAACCCATTGTAGTTGTTGAAGACTCTTTCCTGCCAGAAAGCCATTCCACCCAACGAGCTGATGTTCGTGGAGGTGTTCCTCAACGGACAAAAGGTAACCACAATGCTGGATACGGGAGCGACAAACAACTTTGCGTCCCAGCGGTTGGTGGGGAAACTTGGCTTAACTGTTGCCAAGAGCCAGAGTAAAGTGAAGGCTATGAACTCGGGAGCACAGCCTGTTCACGGTGTAATCTCTGCTCCTCTCAGAGTTGGTCTCTGGGAGGATGATTGTAAATTTGTTGTTGTCTCTTTAGATGACTTCGAGTTGATTTTGGGGGTCAAGTTTTTTGTAAGAGCGAAAGCTCTAGTGGCGCCACACCTGGGCGGGATGTTGATTACTGATGAAAGGCAACCTAATTTTATTCCCATCAGATGTAAAGAGCCCAAACCGATGTTTCAATCGGTAGCTCAAATGAATTCAGGGGTAAAACGGGGAGAAGCCACAATGCTGGCTACCTTGGTCGAGATCAAAGACAACCTCACAATGGAGGTGCCTGATTGTGTGGCGCATCTATTACAAGAATTTGCAGATGTGATGTCACTCGAGTTACCCAAGGTCTTACCTCCTAGGAGGAGAGTAGACCATCGCATCGAGTTAAAATCGGGGGCAAGGTCGCCTATGAGCGTTCCTTACTGAATGTCCCCCATGGAACTTGTGGAGTTGCGAAAGCAACTAGACGACTTGTTGGAGGCTGGTTACCTTCAACTATCAAAGGCACCGTATGGGACACCAGTGCTCTTCCAGAAGAAACAGGATGGCACGCTGAGGATGTGCGTGGACTACAAGGCGTTAAACAAGATCACGATCAAAAACAAGTACCCTGTGCCGAATGTTGCAGACTTGTTTGATTGTTTGGCTAGAGCAAGGTACTTTACCAAGCTCAATTTGAGGTCAGGTTACTGGCAAGTGTGCATCATTGTTGGGGATGAAGCAAAGACAGCATGTGTAACTCGATACGGTTCATTCGAGTTTTTGGTGATGCCGTTTGGGCTCGCCAACGCCTCTGCTACATTTTGTAATCTGATGAACGATGTCTTATATGAGTTCCTAGATAGATCGGTTGTGGTCTATCTAGACGACATCGTTGTGTATAGTGAGAGCCTAGAGGCTCACGTGGAACATTTGAGGTAAGTGTTCTCAAGGCTGAAAGAGAATCACCTGCATGTAAAGAAAGAGAAATGTGAATTCGGTGTCCAAGAGATCCTATTCTTGGGTCATTGAATATCGCAGGGGAAAATCAAAATGGATGATCGCAAGGCCCAAGCGATCATGGAGTGGCCTGCTCCAAAGAAGGTGCCCAAGTTGCGGTCCTTCTTAGGACTTGTAAACTATTACCGTCGGTTCATTGAGGGCTACGCAAGGAAGGTAGCGTCCTTAACCGATTTGTTGAAGAAGAACCAAACATGAGTTTGGTCTAAGACGTGTGAGAATGCCTTCACTCGAGTTAAAGAAGTTGTAACGTCAGAACTGGTGTTGCGGTTGCCCGACTTTAAAGTTCCTTTCGAACTTCATACCGATGCGTCTGATCGAGCGCTTGGTGGAGTCCTGGTGCAAGAGGGACATCCAATTACATTTGAGAGCAGGAAGCTCAAAGATGCAGAGCAGTGGTACACTGCTCATGAGAAGGAAATGATGGCAGTAGTGCATTGCCTAAATGTTTGGAGGTACTACTTGCTAGGAAAAAAGTTTACCGTGGTCATAGACAATGTGGCCAACACATACTTCAAAACATAAAAGAAACTCTCCCCAAAATAGGCAAGGTGGCAAGAGTACCTTGCGGAATTCGACTTCGATTGGGTTCATTGACCTAGGCGGGAGAACCAGGTAGCGGATGCGCTAAGTCGATAGGAGGTTCAAACTTATGTAGCTGCGTTGATGACAGTTCATGCGAACTTCATTGACAAGGTGAAAGAAGTGGCTGAAATAGACAAGACCTACTGTCAATTGAGACAACAGGTGTGTGAAGGCCTTGTGAAAAAGTATTGGCTTAGGCCGATCTCTTGTATGCTCGAGGGAATAGGTTGTATGTTCCTAAGGGTGAGGGACTGCGACATGAACTCATGAGGGAAACTCATGACACCTAATGGGCTAGGCACCCAGGGGTGAAGCGGATGCTTGCTCTCCTATCTCGAAGCTACTTTTGGCCAAAGATGGAAGAGGACATGGAACTATACGTAAGAACTTGTCTAGTTTGTCAATTAGACAAGATGGAGAAGAAGAAGCAAGCTGGGCTTCTTCAACCACTTCCAATCCTGGAAAGACCATGGGAGTGTGTCTTCTTGGATTTTATCACGGGCTTCCCACAGGTGGATGGGAAGGCATCGATATTGGTTGTGGTCGATCGATTTTCAAAGTATGCGGTGTTTGTAGCTGCACCTCAGGCGTGCACTGCAGAAGCGACTGCCGAACTCTTCTTTTGGTATGTTGTAAAGGTATTTGGGGTACCACGAGACATTGTAAGTGATCGGGATGCTCGATTCACAGGGAAGTTCTGGGTGGCATTGTTTGGCTTGATGGGATCAGAATTGAAATTTTCCACAGCCAACCATCCCCAGACGGATGGGAAAACAGAGCGAGTGAACGCTTTGGTCGAAGAGTATCTTCGACATTTTGTAACCGCAAGTCAGTGGAATTGGATTGCATTGCTTGACACCGCCCAATTCTGCTACAACTTGCATCAAACTTCTTCAACAGGGTTGAGTCCTACCGAGTTGGTCTTTGGGCATCAGCCCATAACGTCCTTGGAAGTGGCAAGATCAAAGTCGCAAGGGAAATGCCCTGCGGCATATTGCTTTGCATGCGATAAGCAGGAACTCTATGTGCAAGCTTAGGATAGCTTGGCAAAGGCGTAGAGGCGCATGAAGAAGTATGTTGACCAAAATCGGAGGGCGGTCGAGTACCATGAAGGAGATAAGGTGTTGTTAAAACTTACTCCTTAAATCTAGAAGAAGGTCACTGATAAGCAGTATCACAAAGCCCTTCTTCAGAGGTACGATGAACCATTTGAGGTGGTGAAGTGGGTGGGCAATGTGGCCTACCGATTGAAACTATCGGAGCGGATGAAAATCCATCCGACGTTTCATGTAAGCTTCCTCAAACCCTTTTATGAGGATGAGGACGCAACGAGACATCAAGTCAGGAGAGCACCTCCTGGCATCCGAAAGGAATTTCAGAGAATGGCTGAAAGAATCCTTAGTCATTGCACTGAGGGTGCTAGTTGAAAGAATCGGCGCACTGACTACTTAGTCCAGTGGAAGGGCTGTAGTCGGGAGGACGCAACATGGGAACGTGATGTTACCCTGTGGCAGTTTGAGGATGTTATCAAACTCTACCTGGATGGACTTCCAACGAGGATGTTGGACTCATCTGGTGGGGGTGGGTTTGTCACAGTGTCTTAAGCTGTCACGATCACAGGCTCATGTGCAGGCGTACTTGAGCTGCAATTAATCCACAATTGGGGTTTGGAAAGACTTTTGGTACCACTAGGGGGAGCTTGGAACCAATGCATGTGAGTGGGGCTATAGTTGGAGTCATCCAGATGTAGCACATGCACACCTCTTAGCATTGAAAGAGGGCAGGTGCAACGGATGCGCGATGGGACTACCTCTTAGTTCTTGATGATGAGGGTGGAATGAAGAGGACTTAGAAGAGAGTTACCACAAGAGGGTGTCGTGTTGCGAGCTTGGTACTGCCAAGACGGGGTGGGTTTTCTAACACTTGAGAGTCACTTGAGGATGCCTCAAAGTGTTCCATGGCCCTCGAACCATTAGGAGATCCTAGGAGAACCACCACCCTGGGACATCTCTCACATTCGATGACACTTTCCAGGGACACTGATCAAATTTTGAATCATACTACGTGAGTTGGAGGTTTAACAAGAAATTGAAAATGAATTGAAATCTTTGCAGTGGTAAGTAGTTGCATCTAGGCTTAAACCTAAGTTTCAAGACTTCAAAATGAATACCTTATTATTATTCTAAATGATTTCCCTTACTATTATAATACATTATCAATCAAATTTATGAAATGATCTAGGAAGCTCATCTACATATCAAGAAGAGATGAAAACATCACTTAATTTGTATAAATAAAATTAAATAAGGAAAAAGCTAAATTTACATGCTTTTATAGCTTGTAACAATGATTATTATTGATGATGATTTTTAAAATCTTTATCTTACATTGAACTTTATAAAAGTCAAGTTAAAAAACTAGTTTGATCCTAATGGGTTAGTACTTGATCAATAATTATTGGTCAAGTGCAACATCGTACTTATCATATCATACATACGTAAGATATCATAGATATAGTGTATTTGGGTTTGGTAAAGTCTATAAATATTATCTAACCATTGCTAACTTACCTTTTTATTCCACTATTACCCAAATTCTTTCACTTTATTTTCACAATTTATAGTTAGTTTCTAAGTACCTGCAATGTGATCATAAGCAGTTGTATGGTGTCTTTATTCAAGTAGAATGTACTTAGACATGCTTCATGTACAAAAATAAATATCAGGATTATTTACGATCATTACAATGTCTCACCTAGAATAGTTTTATTTTTTATTGTTGATGAATCATTAATAAGACAAGCTACATTGATTGTTGACGTAGCCCTGTCAACATATCCTAGGATCTATTGATGTAGGTATGTCAATGCTAGTGTAGACGTTGCATATATAAATGCATACACCCCTCACATTTATGGTACCTATTGGTCAAAGCCTAGCAAAACCTTTGTAGTTCCTTCTCGTAAAAGTTAGAATATTTTTCCTTTGAGTGTCCACATCATGGATTTTAAGTGATTGCACAACATTTTATTTAAGTGCATATGTACCTAAACACATTTGCATGGGTGGTAACAAAAACAAGATTTTTTCTATCCATTGTAGCACTTGGACTAGAATAATTCTACTTTTTAGCAATTTACTTGCTTATTATTCATTAATTAAAATTATCATTCATAAGCAACATGAGAATGACCACTTTGAGCATAATATATTAACACTTGGTAATTCTAGCAATGGATACTTGGTATACCTAGTAGTATACACTTGGTAACCCAAGAGTGTTAATGTACATTCAAGATGTGTACGAAAAGTAGGAACAAATACTCTATGTTAGGATAGTTAATTGATAAAGTAGTTAGTTAGTTAATTTGAATATTGAATATATATTCACTTAATCATTTAGCAAGCAGGAGAAAATAATAAAAAGAATAAAAATAAACATATTATGCATCAACCACACTTAACCATATGTAGCGATGGACACAAGTGTAGATTGGGAAGACAACGACTTATAACTACATAATTCAAAATCTAAGAATATTAGCCACTTAGGTAAACAAGTCCATGAAATACGACCGAATCACGTTTGAGCACTTATGATTCGTATGGTTGGGTGTAGGGGATACCCATTTCTCATTGATTGTAATTTACTTTTCAATGTCTTTTATATTTGCAATGCAATTCACATTTTCATTGTATGTTAATATGTTAGCAAAATAAGTACAATTGGTTTCAATGATGCAAGGTGCCCTAGATATAAGGTCTTTTATATATAAGCATGCAATGTTAATCATTCATAATTAGGCTTCATATTTTGATGTTCAACCTAAAGAATATGCTTAAGTTCCATGTTTTGTCGAGTTATATAATCTTCCATTGTTTTTTCAAGAAATTATTAGTCTTCTTGATCCCATTAAGCATATGGAGTCTATTTCAACAACATTTGATTTTCGTAGACATTTTTTTTATTGAAATCAATCTTCTCAGTTGTAAAAAGAAATTGGTATTATAAGTAGGTAGAAATACTTATATTCAACCAATTACATATTATAATCTTTTTTATTCTTGTGATTTTTACCATCATGAAGGACATTTATTTAATGCTTGTCATTTCTTACTCAAGAACAAAGATTTTGAAGTAAATAAAAAATGTATTAAAGCTAAAGATAGAAAAAAATCAATATGAAGTTAAAGATATTGATGAGTGGCGAGGTACCCCTACACTCAACCATACTAATATGAGCATAGCACGCATGATCCAGTCGAACTCCGTAGACTAAGTACCTACATGCCTCATGAAACACTTAAGGTTAATCATTCGTTAACTTCCCAGACTTACTTGTAGTTGTCACGGTTGTATGGTTAAGTAAGTCTGAGGTATATGATTTTTATGTCTTTTCGATTTTATCTCCTATGCTGATAAGGTGAAGGGTGAACAGACTAATTACTAACTTTAATTAACTAACTAAGTCTAAATTAACCTAGTGTCAGCATCCATTCCCACTTACCGTTCACACCCTGAACCAATGCAACCTTGGTTACCAAACACTATTCATTNCCATTCACTTTGGAGCTCCTACTATGGGCACATGGAAAATATTCTATCTCTGGAGGGATCAAAATGCCAGAGTTTCACTACAGTCTAAGCCTAGGATGAGAAACAAGGGAGAGCCGCCTCTTATTTATAGATTTGATGATGCACTGCAATATCGCATACGCAATATCGCGTGGGATGCGATATTGCGGCCCATGCAATATCATGTCCCATCATACCCCCATGATTGAATGAAAACTCGTCCTCGAGTTCCTTACAAAATATTGGGAAGGTATGGGATTATTGACTAAATGAAACTAATGGGATGACATGTGAACGGATCATCATTACAAGACAAGACAAAACTGGTGTTCATGACAGCAAGAGTGAACACCTTATTATATTTAACATTAGGCCTTATTTGGTAACTGAGAAAGAGAGAGAGAGAGAGAAGTTTTGCTGCTGCCAACGCTAAGATTGTGCCTTTTTTTGTCCATCCGTAAGCGCGCCATCAATCTTGCTCCTTGCATAGCTACTTCAGCACCACTCCATTTCAAGTATTCTCTCCAGATCCAATCCATTGTTGCATGATTACCATCTGCACACACAACACAGTCTTTATATCAGCAAGGGTAAATGAATTTCAATGCAGTGGATACCTTACTTCAGTGAAAGGTCCATTGGTTGAGTTGTGATATGGCTGATTACGGGTTTGGAGATATAATATTGATGACTACTGAAGGTGTAGGGGTTAGGAGAAAATTGAAAAAATTGGGCACTGTACCCCCATGACTAATTGCAAACCTCCAGTAGTGAGAGAATGGAAAAATAAAAAGAAATAAGAAAGATGAATAAAAAGAGACAACGATAATGTAGATGAAATGGATGTCAAGATGGAAATAAACAAAATAAAATGGATTGCAAAAATGTTAGGGAAAAGAAATTAACTGGTGCACCAAATAGGAATGTCAGTGGGT
>MNCI01001533.1:423023-474468 GCA_015680685.1 Gnetum montanum
GAGAGAGATTTAATGAACTAAGAAAGCGATTAAATGATAAATAGTAAATAACAATAAATAAAATCCTATTTAGCCTATTCCATGCACTGCAAGGTTTATCCAAGAAGTTCGTCTTTATTTCTATACACAAACATGTGTTTAGGTACAATATTTGCTCGAATAAAGATCCGTTCACTTTGGAGCTCCTACTGTGGGCACATGGAAAATATACTATCTCTGGAGGGATCAAAATGCCAGAGTTTCACTATGGTCTAAGCCTAGGATGAGAAACAAGGGAGAGTCGCCTCTTATTTATAGATTTGATGGCGCACCGCAATATCGCGTACACGATATCGCAGCGGCTGCAATATCACGTCCCATCAGATATGAAAATTCAAATTAATGTCAAACATAAGAATGATCAAATGGCAATAAATAATCCAAGAAATATAGAAGCTCCTATGCATATTTTTATTGGTACTAAAGAAAGTATTGATCAACCTTAATAGATAGCTCAAAAGGTAATTTTTTCCTTGTTTGATAATAATGCTATTAATTCAAAGATTAAAACTAATATCGATAAGAAGGTTATAGCTTATGGTAAAGATTCTTGATTTATGATTAACAATAAGTAATAAGGTGAAAATCTTCTAGAAGATGTGCTACCATTTTCTTTTTTTGATACAAATTTAGTGCTAAGCCATGTCTCTCTATCTTGAATCCTTCTACTATATTAAGTTCAAGAATGGATGTTAAAAAGTGATGTAAATGTTATTAGGATTGGGGCCTTCCTACCTACTAATAATTAATTTTCTTCATGTATTTTTTCAAAGTATTAATTGTAAGCTTTTAAATTTGAGTAGATAGTCCTAAAATCATAAAGTTATTTCTTTTCATATTTTATTATTGTTGTCTACTCAGTGTCAAGCATGTGATGTACTCTAGGTGTTAGACCCCAAAAAATATATATATTAAAAATAAAAATTAAGAGCACAAAAGTAGAAGAGTACTATAGAGAGAAAAAACTCCAAATCAAAAAAAAGAAAAGGCCTAATGGTTTTGGGGATGTTTCTTAAGGTTTTCATCCTTACAAACAATCCTAAGAAACCTCCCCTCTAGAGTAGGAAATTGGACATTTCATGAAAAACTTAACATTGGGTGGAGGAGGAGGAGGATCCTACCCTGTCAATAGAATCAACATTATCAAAGGATATTATCTCCATATCTTTACCAATAGTTGCAAATGAATTATTGGTAGTTAAAATATCTTGAACATGCTATCCATTTTGAAGATTTGGTTTGTAATCGCTAAAATACATACATCCTCTACATTTTTTATTATGAAGAACCATTCAGAAATCATCTAAATCAACAATAGGTTTCTATGAGATCTTAGGAATAAATATTTATTTTCCTTAATTATTAAAGAATTCTTTGAAACTGATTTGACTGGAACGTTCTTTAAAGATATGTTTTGTTGAATAACATGTGGTGTGCTTTGAATTTTCTTTACTCATTATTAACATTTTTTGAGGTCCAACACTAAAATAATAAAAAAAAAATTATATAAGGATACCTAGAGGCTTGATGCTCATCCTAAAAAATGGGATCTTGAAAGAACCAATAGATAAGTAAAAGCCTAAGCTCTTTTTGAGTAGCTACACCTAGGCTCAAATCCCAGTGTTATGACTTGAGAAACTAGTATCTTACTATTATTTTAAATGATGGCCCCTAGTATCAAAAACATTATAATGTTGCTATTATTTCTTTTTAAAACATGCACTTAGTCAAGTTTTCTTTTAATATTATGCTTTTTCATTAAATTTTATTTTAAAACTAGTTTAGTAAAAATGGATGAGATAACAAGCTATTGAAAAATCTTGCAAATTTTGATGGGCATAATATTTTTGGTTGGTTGGAGATATTTGAATGTGGTGCATTGTCAAAAAATATGCCTTATTGGTAAATCAAAGGTTGTTTCCCTTCAGAATAGGGGTCCTCATAGTGTGGAGATCCTTAAGAGTTATATGCTATCTTAACCATCATCAAAAAACTAAATGGTCCTTATTCCTTTGTGCACTATGTCACAAGGATATGTAAGCTTGCAAAGGAGCTTTGACTTTGATCCTTGGACTACCACCTTTCTCCAGAGAGTAAGGCTTAGGGCTAGATGCGTTAAAGTAGGTGATGAGCAGTGAGCATACCCTATGCCCAACCATACAAATTACAAGTGTTCACACGCACTCTAGTCAAATTTTGTAGACCTTAAGTTCCTAACTACGTTGGTTCTAGGAGGTGAAATCTAACCATGATGATCGTTGTCTTCCCAACTACACTTGTGAAGCTTAGTTGTATGGTTAAGTGTAATTGGGGCACATGATTTTTATTATTTTATATTTTATTCACCTATGATTAATAACAAGTTTAAACTCAATTAATTAACCAATTTAACTAATCTAATTGCTAATTAATAACTAACTATTCTAACATAAGCATCCAATCCAGCTTTTCATACACATCCTAAACACATACACCACTGCTGGGTTACCAAGCATTAAGCACTACTGGGATTACAAAGTGCTATATGTTATGCTTGAAGCAATCATACTTATGTATTTTATCTATTTAGCTTAATTAATTAAGTAATTAAAGTCTTACACATATTAATTAATTGCATAATTAATGAAAATATTAAATGTAGAAATAAATCATTAATCTATTCCAAGTTGATGAATTATTGTTGTATCACATCAACAGGCCCCTGTTGACGTGGCCTCATTGATGGGGCCCCATTGATGCAGCCCTGTCTACGTGGTGTTGCCTCATTGACAGGGCCACATCAATGTAGTGTTTGCTATGTTTATGGGGCCTCGTAGATGTAGCTCTTGAATAAAGTCTATAAATACGTGCTCATCAGTCATGTTTATGGCATGTCTTGTAATAGTTGTAGTAGAGCTCTTGCAATTTTGTCATTTGAGAGTTAGAATATTTCTCTAAGTGTACAGATCTTTATTCGAGCACTATTGTACCTAAACACACTAATGTGAATGCTAATAAAGACGAGCCTTTTGATCAAACCTTGTAGCACTTGGAATAAATTAATGATTCATTTATGCATTCATTATTTTCATTAATTATGCAATTAATTAAGCTAAATTAAATTTCCAGTGACTAGTTAATTAATTAAGCTAAATATATTAAAGGCATAAGTATGACCGCTTCGAGTGTAAACACATATTCGCTTAGTAATCCCAGCAATGTTATTGCTTAGTTCACCCAGTAGCATAGTGCTTGGTAATCCTAGTAGTGGACGTGTACGAAAAATAGGATCAAACACTTCTGCTAGGACTAGTTAGAGATTAGTTAATTAGTTAAATTAAATTAGTTATTAAATTACTTCATCTCTCTATTTTAAGAACCAAGAACATAAAACATAAAATAATAAAAATCATATGCCTTGATTACAGTTAACCATACCATGTGCATCACAAGTGTAATTGAGAAGACAACTAATGACTATTAAGGCAAAGTTCACTTCCTAGAAGACTAGTGTACCAAAAGACATAAAGTCTACGAAATTCAACCAGATCGCATGTGAACACTTCATGATTCGTATGGTTGGACGTAGAGGTATCTTGACCACTCATCACAAGTGCTACAAGGTTTGATCAAAAGGCTCATCTTTATTTCCATTCACACTGGTGTGCTTATGTACATTAGTACTTGAATAAAGACATGTATACTTTCTAACTCCTGCTATAGGCACTCAAAAAAATATTCTATCTCTCAAATGAAAAAACTGCAAGATCTCTGCTACAACTATGATAAGACATTCCATAAAAATGGTAGATGAGCATGTATTTATAGACTTTATTGTGGAGCTGTGTCAAAGGGGCCTCATAAACACAACAAACGCTACATTGACACAGCCTCATCAACAGGGCAACACCACATAGGCAAGACCACGTTGACATGGACCCATTAATAAGGCCATGTTGACACGACACTTTGACACTTCATCATATCCCCATGACTGAATGAAGACTCACCCTCAAGTTCCTTTACAAAAATGGGAAGGTATGAGATTATGAACTAACTCTTGACATAACAAAACTGAGTGCCCAAGTGTATGGATCAACATCATTACAAAACTTGTGGTGTTCATGATACAAAACTGAACACCATCACATCACTACTCAAATATCACAACACATCTTCTGATGATATGAAGATGGTTGAGAAGATCAAATAGTCCCAAGCAATGGAAGTTCTTGAGGTTCTGAAGGATCTTTGCTAGCTTTGGGCATGCATTACGGCTAAGGCATTTGTGGTTGTCCTACTATGACTATCTAGTAAGTCTTCATCTTCTCTTCCTTGCTCTAGGGATCATTCATAGTCCACATGGCATCACCAATCTGGGCTAGAATGAGGATATTCCAAAAATAAGGCTTACTAGAAATAGCTCATTGATGTTGAATCAGGCAGCAAATTGTTTGCATTCGACATTGAATGCCCTAAATGCATTTTGTAGCTCCTTGTAGTCATTCATTCTTTTGGCCAGGCTCTTAGCAATGGATCTCTAATCGATATATTTTCCATTAAGAACCTCAAGTTCAACATTTTCCTCTACAAGCTTCTTCTTGGTGTCCTTGTGGTGCTTGAACTCAACCACGTATAATAAGTACGAGATAGCCACTTGCTTTTTTAGTTTTGACTATGATCGTCCAACAGTCAACATACCCAGGCTTGCATACCGAAGATTGCCAAGCTCCATATATTCAATCATCTCCTCTATCTACAACTCCTTTAGGTGAATTTCTACTTTATTGTATTGATCAATCCCATTGATGATGGGATACCATATCTCACATCCTTGTTGGAGTTGCTAAAGGGTCTCATTCACCTTTGCCTTCACCACTTGGATGTGTTTTTCATTTACTTCCTTCTGTAAGCTGACCTAGTCTCTGTAGTGATTCTTAACTCTCTCAAATTTGAGAGCTTCTGATTTCTAGGTGGCTATCTCTATTGCAATATTTTGGTGAAGGGAATGGACCTCCTCCATAAAGAGGTTTCTGTTCTCGGCTGCTAATCTCCTCAACTCTATGTTTGCTCTAGTTAGTTGCTCTTGTTGTTGATGGATAAAATCAATTAACTATTGTTTATGCATATCAATGTTTCATAGGTGATGATTTCTATGATCAATTGCACATTCTCCTAGCAAGTCATATCTAAGGCCTTCTGAATCTTATAGTAGGTGGCCTCTACCAAGGATCGATAGAATACTACCATCTCCATCACATCCTCAATCCCTTTTAGCTTAGTGTGAAGTTGTTCAAGATCTTCATCTCTTTTCAATGCTAGGTTGAGAAATGCAGGGTTGACAATCTAGGCTTTTAATTCAACAACTTCTGTAGCTAAGCATTCATTCAACTCCTTAGCTATTTTGAGTTGCCCTTCCAAAATAATGTTCTTGCCCCTTGCACCTAGTAGCTCTGACTAGGTTATAGTTATATTATCTAGAAAGTCAAAGACATCTGAAAGCAGTTGTCTAGTTCCTACCAATTGGCATACCAATTCTTCATGTTGTGTTTCACTTAATCTACCACTTATGGTTCCTATAGACATTTGCACATCTTTAAGTACAATGACATTTGATACAGACATCGCAAGTGTAACAACCAAAAACATCAATGGCTAGAATCACCGAGGGATCAAAAAATGCACAACCTAACCTTGCCCTCGTGCAAGGGCCTACTAAAAGTAGAGGCAAAGTGCCCTAGACAATCTTGTCAATCGAATGGGGACTTTGCCAGTCGCAACCAAGGCATTGGGTGTAACTAGGTGGGGTGGGGGGGTTTAGCCAAGGTGTGAATGCAAACAACACAAAATGATGCTAAGTGTTTAAGTGGTGTTTCGTGGTGCTAAGTGTAGAGTGTAGTCATGGGTGGGGGTGAGCATAGTCATGAGTTTTGGTAGAAATGAGGGTGTCAACCAGTGGAGACTACCCTCCCCCCCCCCCCCCCCTTCGAGCATGGTTTCAACCTAACAATGCGTGAAAAATGCAAAAGAGAGAAATAGAACACCACCCCAAATGGAGTTGAGCATAGTTAGCTCCAAATGGGGTTTAGAAGGTATGTAGTGTACAACAAGCATAATGGAGAGCATAACCATAGTATCGGTGATGTTACGCCGTGAAGTCTGGCACTCGTTGTGGTGTCTATGCCTACTAGGTTGGCCACTATAGTGTACCATGGGTTGTGGTGTCCTGCAAGACCGCAAAGGGGCTATGGTCAATTGTAGAACGCAACTGCCTCTCTATCGGTGCCTTTGGATCTTGTTCACCCAAAATTCCAAGTGCTAAATGCCAAAATGCTAGAAGCCAAATGAAAATGCCAACTCCTAAAACATTGGAGGCATAGGGGTATTTATAGGGCTAGGGTTAGCCCAAAACATGGATCAAGTTCCACATGGTAGTGTGGTAGTTGAGACTATGTTGTGAGGTAGTTGGGACTACACTGTACCCCAACTACACTCTCCACTACAACAAACAGTGTTAGACTATGTTGTCCATTGACAGACTCTACAAGGCTGAGAGACTATGACTATGCTCGCCAACTACTCATGAAAGTGCCAAGGAGACTGCAATGTACCTGAGAAAATGCCAAAAAATGCAACTTTTGGAGACTATGCTCCGGGACTATGTTGTCCATTATGGGAAGTGGTGTTAAGTGTAGTTACAATTTCGGGGAAAAGGGGGATCCACAAAAGGTAAATGCTACCACTGAAGGTGCGTTGGAGCTGAGGAGAATGTCAATGTTGCATTGTGAAGGCCTTTGGAGGCTATTTTGCATGTCTACGCTTGACTACGCTCTAGACTGGATGAGAGCGTAGTCCCAAACTTAGGCAAAATCTGGTAAGAAATTGGCAAAATGTGGCTAAGTGTTGACTACACTTCATGGGAGGCTGACTACGTTTCCAACTAGGGGTGAGCATAGTCTCAACACTTAGAGAAATTCTTGCAAAATTTGGCTTCTGAATTGACTATTCTTAACTATGCTCTAGAGTGTAGTGTTGTCACTTAGAAAAATCTTGCAAAAAATGAGGTTCCAAACTATCTACACTTGATTATGCTACACAGCATAATCCTGATAGTTAGAAAAAATATGCCAAAATTAGTGTTTTCATGCTAACTATGCTGCCTATGCTCTAGACCGTAGTCCTAGTAGTGGAGAGTGTAGTCTCATCACTTATAAAAATTTGCAACTTGTGTCATCACTCTAACACTTACAAAAAACCTTGCAAAATTGGCTATTGTGTGTTGACTATGCTAACTACACTCTAGAGCATAGTCTTGGTAGTGAAGAGCATAGTCTCAACACTTAAAAAAAAATTTGTAACTTGTGACCTCATTCAGACACTTAGCCAAAATTGTAGAAAATTGGTTGTTGAAGTTGACTACACTCTATTGCAATGGAGAGCATAATCCTAGCACTTAGAAAAATTTGTAGAAAGTGTTATCATTCTGACACTTAAACAATTTATAGTTGAGAAGCGGTGGCCTAAAATTTTATGGTGTTTCATTGGCTCCTCTTTGTTGATGTATGGAGAAGTGGCCCAAGAGACATTGGCAAAGAACAACAAAATACCACAACAGATGTGGCACCAACATCGCTCATCAATACTTGATTGAGTGTCATTTCACCATGCTTAAGAGTGCTATGGATAAGGGTATGCTAAGGTCAAAGGGTGTAGGCAATGTGCTAGGAAGATGAAATGCAAATATGGGAGATGAAATGCAAACAATGTACCATGATGCATATGCAAAGTCAACATGGCTAATAGTGACCCTAGCACTAGGGTGGCTTGCCCTTGAAAATGTTGACCTCATTGGAGTGCTCATGAGAGATTCAGTGTGGATTCAAGGTTGGGCTAGTTGCGAAATTGTAGCATTGTCAAGTTGCTTGGGGATGTGATTTTCCCCATTCTCTTTTTTTCCTTTTTGTTTTTTACTTTTTTCTTTGCTTTTTCTTTGAGGCAAACCTGCATGGGGTTCTACACATTGCAAAATGCTAGATGCAAGGTGTTGGCCATCAAGTGGACTATGTGCCACAATATGGGCTTTGCTTTAATGCAACCATGTCACATTTGTAGGATAGATGTTTCCTCTTCAAGATGAGTTATGTTACATCTGCTTGCACTTTGACCAGCCAATAGAGGCTCCCCACGGGACTAGTTGCATTACATCTGCCTTGGGTTCTACAGTTGATGTGAAGAGAGTGCCATGTGCATTCATAGTACGTATGCATCAGAGGGGCTTGCATACATGGGAGTGCGGGGAATGCAAGAGGGTCTTGGAATGTGGGAATGGATGTGTGTAGGCCATATTAGAATGTAGGGAATGTGCACTCTTGAGAGGATTAGCTAGTTCAATCATGCACATCGAAACAATGTAGCAACTTGTTGCTACAAGGAGATGCATCTCTGCATGACCACATCTGGGGATTTTTCTTACAAACATAACTTCAAGAAGATAAAAAACCCACAACCATGAAATGCAAATGAAATACTAGATGTAAAGATGTTGCAAATGCGTCAAAGGCTGAACTAGTTGTAAGTGCTCACGAAGCTAGTGAAAGTGCCATGGGTGATGATGCTCTAATTTCTCTAAAGGTTGTGCTAGTGGAAAGTGCTCTAAAAGATTAGTAAAATGCTAGTTTAAGGTCCTAGTAGATTGTGAACCCATTTTAAGGTGTTGGTAAATCATGAACCCAGTTTAAGGTCCTAGCAGACCGTGAACCCATTTTAAGGTACTAGTAGACTGTGAACCCAGTTTAAGGTCCTAGCAGACCATGAACCCATTTTAAGGTACTAGTAGACTGTGAACCTAGTTTAAGGTCCTCGTAGACCATGGTATACTAGTTTATCATTCTAGTAGACTGCTAGTGCCCGCTTAGAGTCATAGCAGACATGCTATTATGCCAATTTAACGTCATGACCCAAGGACGAGCTGTGCCAATTTAACATCGTGGTGGATTAGCTATGCTAGTTTTAGTATCATGGCAAACAAGCTATGCCAATTTATAGTCATAGCAGACTGTTGTGCCAGTTTTAGTGTCATGGTGGATGAGTGCTTACCTTACTTCAGTGAGGTACAATGCTACATGCATAGCCATGCTATATGCCTACAAGATCTTGCAAAAATTGACTAGAAAAACAACATCAAGTGGCACCTATTTTAACAAAGTTAATGCACAAATGAAAGGAAAGCAATGCAAAACGTGATAGTTTTATGCCATTTCAGACTACAGTAGTAGTTTAAGACCATTTCAAGCCTCGTGCGTTGCTAGTTTTGGGCCATTTTGGGCCATGTGTTGCTAGTTTTAGGGCCATGGTGGGCTGGAGGTGCTAATTTAAGGCCATGGTAAGCCATATGCTAGTTTAAGGCCTTTTTGGGCCACTGCAAAGGGCTTGATAGTTTTAGGATCATTTTGAGTTGTATGTTGCTAGTTTAAGGCAATGGTCAGCTATGGGGAACATTGCCAATTTAAGGCCATGGCGGGCCATGGGGAATGTTGCCAATTTAAGGCCATGGTGGGTTGCGATGCTAGTTTAAAGCCTTTTCGGGCCATGTGTTTTTTGTAGTTTTAGTTTTTATGATTTTTTTATGTTTTTGATGTTTTTTGAAATGCGTAAGATAAGCGGATGAATGTGCAAAAAACCAAAGTAAAAATGCATGAGCAAAGCAAAAAAATGCATAAGTTAAGTAAGCAGAATTAATGTAAATGTGTGAACAAGTCCAATGTAAGAAAAAAGTTAAAAAAGCATGGTGCATAGTAGTAAAGGGTAGGCAATCACCTAGTGTGTTTTGGGCCAAAGGAATCCCTTGGTTAGGTAGTTTCTTCCTAATTAGGCATGGATTAGGGGGCAAATAAGGCCTAGGATGTACTAGGAGGTTGTTGGCTTCAACCACTCATTCAGGTGGGTTAGCCTTACGTGTTGCATTGTCTACCGTAAGTACATCACCAAGAAACTCCACCTTCAACAATTGCCCCATGTCTATGTTGTGGATAGCCAAATGGGATGTGTTTTCACCATGGATGATAACTTAACCACCTTCATATGAAAGGTGGACTTCTTAGTGGATAGGAGAGGAGATGGCCCGTAGTTGAGCTAGCCAAGGCCTTCCTAGGATCAGGTTGAAGCTTGGCATTTCCTCTATGATGGTGAAATCTGCAAAGGTGGGGAATTGCTCTCCTACCATGAAGGCTACATTAATGGTGCCCCTAATAGTGATGCATGATCCATTGAAGGATTTTAGACACACGGTTTTGGTTGGCCTAATCTTCTCTGTGAGGCCTAGCTTATTCATGATAGTGTACGAAGCTATGTTTGTTATTGCACCATCATTAACATGCACTCTGTGAATGGTGCACTACCCAATGTGTATGCTAATAGATAGTGGAGCTATTGTGACCTCCCCTCATTTGGGGTTGACCTTAATTACCTCATCACGAAAGGCTAGGGATGTTGAACCCAATTCTTATGGTGTTGGGGGCAACATCACTTTACGAATGGCATTCTCATCTATAACAATGTCCTCCATGATAGGATTGAAGGCCAACATTTGGGCTAGTGCTTAGCAGTGAGCATATGTGGTCATGACTAGGTCATACAAGCTCAGCATTGTGTTTTTCTTCTTTAGTGCTTGTTTCACCTAGGTTAATGCATCTACAAAGTCCTTGTCATTGGTTGTTGTGTTGGCCTTGACCTCCTCCATGTGGCTTAAGAGGCAAATCTCTCATAGAGGGAACTTGGGCTTGGCTTGCTTGGCCTACTTGGGGGCCTCAATGTATGGTTCTTCTTTGCTAGTTGTGGGATTTTTAGTTGTTTCAGCCATAGGGGTTGCAAGGATAAAGATCAGCTTAAGCAAACCAAGTGCTCCTTGGTCTCATTGTTGCCTAGCTATTTCATTTTCAAGGTGCTCATTCAGCCTCTTGCATTGCCATTTGGTGGGTCTACCCATGTTGCTGATAGGGTCAACCCTTAGAGGAGAAGGGATCGATATGTTGCCCACTATCAGACTTTGGGTAGTTGAGGGGCCAACACGTTGTGGCACCCTAATGACAAATAGTTGCTTAGCAGTTGTTTCTATGACATGCCAGCTTAACATCTTAGCAAACAAATGTTGTGGGCTAGATCGTTGTGGAACCTTAATGACAAATGGAAATTTAGCAATCGTTGTCACGATATGCCAAGCAGACGAGCTATGGTTTGAGTGCTAATTTAACATCATAGCAGATGAACGTTGTGGGACCCTGACCATGAAGGGTGTTATGGATGCCCAAGGTAGCACTTTGATAATGAAGGGAGACCTCTTACTTATGGAGGTCGAGGGAACCTTTGCACTGTTGGAAGGCACTTGGACCATGAAAGGCTACTTCATTAGTGCTAACTTGCCACCCATGGTTATGGTGTTCATGACATAAGCAGCATCATCCATGTTGGGCTAGTTTGTTACATCAATCACCAGTTGGCCCCTTTCTATCATTCTTTGCAAATCATCCTGCAAAGCCTGACAAAAGTCTATACTATGACTAGACATTTAGTGATAATGATAGAATTGGTCCAGCTTGAAGTGTTGTAGGACCAAGGGCTCATTTGGCACTACTGAGGTGAGGTTTCTTAGTAGTTCACAGTACTTTTCATGACATTGGTGGGCATTCTCTAACACTTGCTTGTATTGGATAAGCTTGGCTTTCAAGAGTTTTTCTAGCAAATCGAAGGGTTTCATTGGTAGTAATGTATACATTGAGCAATCCTTGCACTCAAAGTTGGGCCTTGGACTAGCTTAGGCTATGACCCCTACCGAGGTAGGTAGGCTGGTTGCTTAGGCACCAGGGTTGGTGGCTTTGTGTGTTGGGGCTTTGGGTTGCTTAGCTGTCAGCTTGTGGTTGGCTACTTTTTCATTTATGGCTATCATTGCCACTATTGTGTTTTACTTTCTTGCATGCTAGTTTTAATCAACCACATAGGCCAGGTCATTGCCAGCTTGCACTACCTCCTCTTTGCCCTTCATTTGGAAAAAGGCTTGGCTGAGAGATTTCAAGGCCAAGTACTATAGTTTTAATTTGATAAAGTCATTCACTACATCCTTGAAGATGGCCAAAAGATGCTTCTTTACTATGGGCTCTCGTATTTCTTATAACAAAGTGCTCTAGCATTGGATGAACTTGGGCACAAGCTCTAAGGGCCCCTGCTTAAACTGCATGAGTTGGTTGAGGATCACTTCAGGCGTCAAGTTGTACCTAAAACGTGTCACAAAATAGCTTAGAAGATCCTCCAGAGAGGAGATAGAGGCCCTAGGTAGTGCACAATACTAGTCTAGGGCTTTGCCACTTAGTGACATGGGGAAGATGCACATGATAGCATGTGGCTAGGCTTGTAGGAGTAGGCACTCGGACTTAAATATGACTAAGTGCATGTTGGGGTCCCCCTCACCATTGTACTTGGTGAGTTGAGGTAACGAAACCCTAGTTGGGAGAGTTAAGGGTGGGATTGTAGGACTTATTGGGTCATCCTGGTAGAAGGTCACCACCTTGATAGTTTTGAAGAAGGAAACTTTGAGTCAGTTAATCTCCTCAATTGAACTTTGGATCAACTAGAATGCCTGATCCAAGCTTGGAGATGTGCCAACTAATTATGTTGACTAGGCTATTTATTGTGTAGCCTAAGGCTAGATTTTCAGTTATGAAACCATGCAATGTAATTGATGTGTTGGTTGTGCTATGGGTGCAGTGATCGAGGTTAGCCATACATACTTGGGTTGGATTAGCAAGGTGTAAGATGCTTGAATTTTTTGGGGTTGGAAGGTGACTCCTACGTAAATGTAGGGTTGGGCAGACATATTTGCTACTGAATTGTGGAGTAGTTGTTGGAAGACGGTGTAAAGGGGGCTCTCACATTTAGAGCAGGACTCAGACTCGTCTTCTTCCTCCTGTGAGGCTTCCTCATAGTTAGTCCCTACATCGTGCTCATTTGCACAGATGAGTTGGAAAAATAACTAGTGATAGGACTCTGTGAGTGGGATTATGCTGAATGAGGAAGGGATGTACTCTTGTTCATCCTGGTGGACTCATTCAAAGTCCTGTTTTGCCTCTATGTCAAGGTGATCCATGGGTATCCCTGCTTGGATTTTTGCACAAACAAAGTTGTATTGTTCATGACCGAGCATGGCACAATCTAGGTGGATGGTGAAGGTGTCAAGTATGTTAAACACTAACATGGAAGGCTAATCTAGATGCATGTTTGTAGATCAAGTTGTGAGAGTTGTGATTTGCAAAAAACAACTAACTCTAAAAATTGCTAAAAAATGACTGTGTTAAAAACTCCAAAAATTGACTAAGTCTACCAATAGTAGAAAATGACTAACTCTAGAAAATGCAGAAAAATGGCTAAGTGTTGAAATTGCCAAAAAATGGCTAAGTATGGAGACTATCTTCTTTATGCTGAGAGCTAACTATGCTCCACACCAAGTATGCTCTCCAACAACTATGCTCTCTACGCTCAGAGAATGAAGACTTAGAAAAAATTGTGGAGAAGAACATGATTTGTGTTGTTATGTGGGGTCTTGGGGAGATTGAAAATAGGATCCAATCAACACCAATGGGGGTGCAAAGAGCACACAAAGACAACCACAATGGAGACTAAAGAAGTAAATGGCACGACCCTCCTTCTCACACTAAAAATTGTAACAATCAAAAATGTTAGTGGCCAAAATCACTGAGGGATTAATGGACGCACAACCTAACCTTGCCTCGATGAGAGGGCCTACTAGAAGCAGAGGTGGAGTGCCCTAGATAGTTTTTTCAATCGAACAAGGACTTTGCTAATTGTAATTGGGGCATTGGGTGTAGCCAGGGGGGGTGTGGTTAGCCAAGGTGTGAATGCAAACAACGCAAAATGATGCTAAGTATTCAAGCAGTGTTTCTTGGTGCTAAGTGTAGAGCATAGTCATGGGTGGGGGTAAGAATAATTAAGGGTTTCAGCTGAAACAAGGGTGCCAACCTACAGAGACTACTACGCTAGTGTAGTTTCAACGTGAATATGCATGAAAAATGTAGGAGAGAGAAATAGAACACCATCCCAAATGGGGTTGAGCATAGTTAGCTCCAAACGGGGTTTACAAGGTACGCAATGTACAATAGGTGTAATGAAGAGCATAGTCACAATCTTGGTGGTGTTGGGCCATGAAGTCTAGCACTCCCCATGGTGTTCATGCCTGCCGGGTTGGCCACCTAGATGTACTATGGGCTGTGGTGTCCTGCAAGGCTACGGTGGGGCTACGATGGATCATAGAACGTAACTCTACCTCTCTGTCGGTGGCTTTGGGTCTTGTTCACCCAAAATGCTAAGTGTCAAATGCCAAAATGTTGGATGCCAAATGAAAATGCCAACCCCTAAGACAATGGGAGCATAAGGGTATTTATAGGGTTAGGGTTAGCCCAAAATGTGGATCGAGCACCACGTGGCAGTGTTGTAGTTGAGACTACACTGTGAAGTAGTTGAGACTACACTGTACCCTAACTACACTCTCCACTGTAGCAAACAGTGTCAGAATCTGTTGTCCACTAACAAACTCTACAAGGCCAAGAAACTATGACTACACTTGCCAACTACTCATGCAAGTGCCAAGGAGACCACAATGTACCTAAGAAAATGCTAAAAAATGCAACTTTTCAAGACTACGCTTTGAAACTATGTTGTCCACTATGGAAAGTGGTGTTGAGCATAATTACAATTTCGAGAAGAAGGGGGATGCAAAAAAGGTAAATGCTACTGCTGGAGGTGTGTTAGAGCTAAGGCGAATGTCAATGCTACATTGTGAAGGCCTTTGGAGGTTGTTCTACATGTCTACACTTGACTACGCTCTAGACTAGGTGAGAGTGTAGTCCTAGACTTAGGCAAAATCTTACAAGAAACTGGTAAAATGTGGCTAAGTGCTTACTATGCTCCAAGGAAGGCTAACTACGCTTCCAACTGGGGGTGAGCATAGTCTCAACACTTAGAGAAATTCTTGCAAAATTTGGCTTCTAAACTAGCTACGCTTGACTACTCTTTAGAGCATAGTTAAGCATTGGAGATCATGGTCTTAGCACTTAGAAAAATGTTGCAAAAAATGAGGTTCCAAATTATCTACACTTGACTACGCTACAAAGCATAGTCCTGACAGTTAGAAAAAATATGCCAAAATTGGTGTTTTCATGCTAACTATGTTGGCAGTGCTTGAGACCATAGTCCCAATAGTAGAGAGTGTAGTCTCAGCACTTAGAAAAATCTACAACTTGTGTCATCACTCTGAAATTTAGAAAAAATCTTGCAAAACTAGTTGTTTGTGTGTTGACTACATTGACTACACTCTAAAGCGTAGTCCCAGTAGTGAAGAGCATAGTCTCAGCACTTAGAAAAATTTTGCAACTTATGACATCATTTGGACACTTAGCCAAAATTGTAGAAATTTGGCCATTGAACCTAACTACACTCTACTGTAGTGGAGAGCATAGTCCCAACACTAAGAAAAATTTGCAGAAAGTGTCATCGTTCTGACACTTAGAAAAATTTGTAGTTGAGAAGTGGTAGCCTAAAATTTTGTGGTGTTTCAATAGGTGCATTAAGTATTTCGACGATTCTATCAACAATCACCTCAGTTACTATTTCTTTCCCCTAGTGCTGCATCACTAGACTTGTTGCCCCCTCGCCCTCCTCCAAGTGCACCAAGAAGGTTGTAGCATTTCCAAAAATATCTGGGAGTTGCTGTTATTCTGAGAGAGATACCATTACCTCTTTGGTGCTAGGATTCAACCTCGCAGACAACTAGGTTCATTAGACAGAGAAAATAAATCTACCTTTCCCCATCAAGCTAACTGTTTAGGCCACCTTATTTAGGTGACTCATTGCAGGCAAGTACATATATGGGTCTCCACCACTCATGTCTGCCTATTGCTCTTGCTTGCTCAAGAGTCATTCTTGGTACTAGCACAACCATTGGGATGTTGTAGTGAGGTCTAGTACTATTTTTTGAGTGGTAGGTGTAGGTGGTGACTACTAATCCTCTTCCTAAATTATTTTTGTAGGAGTTTTTTCCTTCATCATCTCTACCCAATTAGTGATCGAAGCACGTCAGACAGCATCATTGGTGTAGTGAACTATTCCTCCCCTTTGACATAGTTTTCTAATCAGGCATGGAAAGGGAAGTGTCTTCCTTCCATGTTCATTCTCCTTGAACTACTTCTCTATCTCTAGATAGATCAACTATAGAAGGCTGACCGAGAATCTCCCACTCATAGCGGCACATGCATGGGTAGAAAAGGTAGTGATCCTGTTGGGCCTTACTGTGGGATTTAGGTGAAAGGTGACAATGTTGTAGTGGATTTTTTTTATTAGTGTGAACACGTCAAACTCCTTACGGTCAACACCATAGCACCACTAAATCCATTCATTTTTTATGTTGGGATCCACTTCCATTGGAATCTCAACGAGATTCATCTTAGTTTTAGGCAACTCAAGTGCCTCTGCAATGGCTTGCATCAAGTAGAACATGAAAATATCCTTGATTTTGATCGTTGAGTCAACCTACCTATTGTTCCAAAATAGGAACATCTCTCCCATATACCACTCCCCACTGGAAGTGATAATTGGCCACATGGAAGAGGTCTTCACTTGGTCCCATACCTCTTGAGGTGCTTAATTTAGGAAAGAGCCAGAGTTCAACTCTTTAAGCACTTTCTTTTGGACCTTCCTTGATTTGATTTGATTTAGGTAGGCTTCCATCAAGGTCACCTCAAGGTTTGCTTGTTGAGCTGGTGCCTCATCTTGGTGGGAATGCTCTGTTGCTACTACTTGTTCTAGAATCTAACGAATAAATTCCACCTCAGCCTCTTTCCTAAGAGGTCGCATGGCATGGGTTGCAATTGGTTCTTCTTAGGCCTGTTCTTGGCCCCTTCCCATTCTTGGTTATTTCTCCCTTAGTTGAGACGGTCCTCCTTCTTGCATGTGTTTACCATTTGGTGCCATCTATGATCACAATACATCTGTGGATTAGTCAATATAATGTGTAACTTAGAATAATTGGATACCTTATCTTGTTAATTAGTTACACTTGGCTATAGTTGGATCATGGTAGATTGATTATTTTATTAATTAATTCATTTTTATTGTAAGTGTTACCAAAGCTCATTGGAAAGGTTTAACTCTCGTAATTTGGTGTTTTAATGATGATGTATTAGTTAAAACTTTGTGGGAGTTAGAAAAATGTCAAAAAAATTTCTATCAAAAATGGCACATTTGTGGCCCCCACAAGTAAAAGCTTACCTCCAGGAGCTACAGGGTCAAAGAATAGAGTGATTTGGACAAACGATTTGGAAGCTATGTGCTCTAGAAGGTTTGGGGCTCTGAAAATTACAAAAACTCCTTTGGTGTTTATGAGCAAATGTGAAACTTTCTAAGGGAGCTCATGCATATATATAGTATGTTTGCATTGCGTTGACAAGGTTGCGTATACGAGGCCTCGTATCTGCATGGGCTTTGTCAACAAGGGCCCATTTACGAGGTCCATAAACAAAATTTTCAATCTTAAATATTTCAAAAAGTTAGAAGGAATTTTTGAATGAATTTAGGGTCCATGGAGTTCCAAAAAAGCCAAGAATATGATGAAATCATTGAAGAGGGTCTTTGGAAGCTCAAAAATTTAAAAATTTGATGGAGAATGTGTGAATTAAAGAAAATTCTTAAAGAAGCACATAGTCACATGCAAAATATGGATATACAAAAGATTCTAATTGCAATAATGCCTAAGGATAAGGTGCTTAACAACCCAACCAAGAGATATGCAAGTGGATGCTCCCCATAGTAAGCACATGCCCTATTTGCCCTTGCATAACCTCAACCTAAGGAGTCTATAGGCTCCATAGGTGATTAACGGTTTATGACAGTTAAGAACCAAAACCTAGAAGATTCTACCAAAGAATTCAAGTACATTAGGCAAAGACACCAAATAAGAACATGGACACAAATAGTGAGGTGAGTTATGGGCATCATGGATGGATGATGGAGAAGGTGCAATGGAGTTCCAAATTGAGGTCATAAGAAGCCCCTTGTGGATTTGTAATCAAATGACTTGAGAAAATCTATCCTTAGTCTAGACCAAAACCAATCACTTTCAGCGACTTCACATCACCACTCCAAGACCAATCCGTCCACTTGAGACACAAGAGTACTTCCACAGAATAACCATTGTTCCTTAAGAAGAAGAAAAGAGAAGTTGGAAGTGAGAGAGGACCTTAGTTAGAGAGGACCTTTAAGCATGGTTAACATGTCTTTCTAGTCCCATAACTAGTTCTTAGCCTGATGAAGAAACTATTATTTCTTCCTATAGTCTAGGTCTTCTGGCATCTCCTGGGTGAGAAGATAAGTGAGGAAGCCATCATACCATTTTGGTTCTGTGGGCATTTATTCATTTATTTCACTAGAGAAGAGGAGTTCATCAAGAAATTGGTTAAAGAGCGGACTTTCTTTCTCTTTTTCATCCCATCATAATTGAGACAGGTGATCAATGATCACATTCTCAATCCCCTTTTGATCTACCATTGTAAAATTGAATTCCTGCAAGATCACCAACCACCATATGACATGAGGGCTCACTATTGGCTTATTCAAGAGGAAGTAGATGGCACTGTGATCACTGTGCACAAACACTTTATATCTAAGCACATAGTGTTTGAAATTTTCTAAAGCATACACCACCACCATCAATTCTTTCTCTATGGTGGTGAAATTCAACTGTGCACCCACAATGCTTCAACTTGTGCAGTGGATGTAATATGGACATTTCTTATCATCCAACTATGTAAGCATAGCTCCCAAGACATAATTAGCTGCATCTATCATTATATGAAATGGTCTAGACTTGTCAAGTAGTTATAGAATTAGAGTCTCTACAAGCTTCTACTTGAGGCTCTAGAATGCATTTTCTCATTCCTTGATCTAGATAAATGAAGCATCTTTCTTCGTTATCTTGACCAACAATTTTGTGACCTTAGAGAAATTCTCTATGAAACATCAGTAGGTGTCCAAGGAATGACCAAACATCTTTAATGATTTCTGGTTAATGGGTGATTTCTTGGATGACCCTCATTTTTTTTAGGATCTACCTCAATCCCTACTTGAGAAATTTGGTACCCTAGTACAATGCCTTCTTGGACCATGAGATGGCTCTTTTGCTAATCGAGTCATAGGTTTGAATCCACACATCTTTTGAGTACTTGCTCAAGGTGGTCCAAGGCTTGCTCGAATGTAGCATCATAAGTGAAGAAGTCATCCATCAAGACTTCCACTCCACTACTAATTTGCTACTAAAAGATGCTTAAATCTAGGCATTGGAAAGTGCTAGGAGCATTGCACAAACCAAAAGGAATCTTACAATATGCAAAGGTTCCCCAAGGACTCATGAATGTTATTTTGACCTAGTCTTTCGGTGTAATCTAGATTTGGTCATAGCCACTATAACTATCTAGAAAACTGTAATAACAATGCCCAAATATGGTGTCCAATGCCTAATCAACAAATGACAATGGAAAGTGACCTTTGAATGTTGCCATGTTTAACAGCCTGAAGTCAATACAAACTTGTCATTTTTCACCTTTTTTTGGCACTATCATGAGTGGGATGACCCACTCGCTATTCGCAATGGGGTAGATGAACCTTGCGTTAAGGAGTTACTCAATCTTCTCTTTGATGATTTGATTCAATTTTGGATTCAACCACCGTTGTGGTTGCCTCCTTGGCTTCATGGATGAATCAGTATAAATGTAGTGCTAGCATCTTTGTGGATCAATTCCAATGAGTTCAGGATATGACTAGGTAAAGGTTTTTGGTCATCTATTGACCACTTTAAATAGTTTTTCTTTTTACTCGTGAGCAAGTTTGACATTAAGTATGATAGGCTTGCCATTTTTCAAGAATGCATATTCTAAGCCAGTAGGTAGAGTTTTTAGCTCTAGGGGCTCTTGTTTGAAATTCTCAGGGATCTCCAACCCTTCCCAATTAGTATCATCATCTTCACCATTAGAGAGTTGGTGATGAACTTGCTCTAGTTCATTCATGTCTATGACATAAGTGCATGTCAGGCTCTTAGTAGGTTCCATGTACATTGTGCTGCTTTCAAAATTAATGCTTAGCCATTAGGTGCTCTTTTGTTTTGTGGCTATTGTGTATAGACACCTTTGAATATCTGCTTCATGTGCACACTACCTGCATGGGGAAATATATGCTTATTTCACACACCAGAGTTTCTACACATAATTACATCCCATATCACTGTACATGATGCATAGAACTTGCTTCTTCTTGATCTTTGCAAATGCATTTTCCTTATATATCTCCATGGAAAGATCTCTGATGTCCATTCCCACATCAACAATGCTTAGCCATGCCCTTCCCATAATGATTGGGAAGTCCTCATTACAGTTTTCAACCTTGATTACTAGGAAATCGACAAGATAAGATCACCCACAGATAGTGGTGACAATGTCTTCTAGCAGTCCCACTAGAATAGTAATGGACTAGTCTACCAATTCCTATTAGATATTTCTCTTCTTGAGAGGCAACATGTTCCAAGCAATGTACATCTCATGAGAAATCAGGTTCACATTGGAACCTGAATCAAAAAGAGCTTTACATGGTTCATTCGCAACAATTTGCAAATAGATAAGAGGACTTCCAAGATCAGCTAATTTTCTAGGAGGGTTGCTAGCCTAGATCCAATCAAATATAGCATGAGTGAGCATAACAGTATGGATTCTGGTCAGCATTTGATTTGAAGGGTTCCCAATGGAATGATTTATAGAGGATGAGGTAGGAGCAAGGTGACCAACCACCTAAGTCTATGAGGGCATAGTAAGGTTGTTGAATTGAAAAAATAGTATTTTACAAGCATGAGGTTCTAAACCACTCGGTTGATGAATTGGTTATAGATTGATAGCCCTGGAAGCATTGCGCTATTGCAAATAGGCTAGAAGTTCACCCTGTAGGGATGGAGCAGGTAGTAACTGTGTTGAGGATGGAGAAATAGGTGCAAGAATAGGAGGAGGATAAGGATGGAATGTGGCATTCCTCCTGAAATGGGGAGAATGAGTTCTATAGTATTTGAGGGGTAGTAGTGTTGTTAGAAAGGAGAAATGTGATTAGAAGAGTCACACAGAGACAAGGATTGTTGAATATAATATCCATATGAATCTAGTTTTCTGTAAGGGTATAGCTACCTTGGTGGTGACATCCCCCACAACTATGGGTATTACCACTATTGATACTACTCATACAGTTGCAGTGGGATTCCATTTGGATAATATTGTTGTTGTTGATGGAACTACCTAGGATTACCTTAAGGATAAGGTAATCTTCTAGGTGTTTGTCTTTTTGCTAGTCATGAATTCAGAGCATACACCCCAGACTTATTTAAGTGTGACACAATGGGTCAACATCCCTTAGGATATTCATATTGGCAAATTTCACACCTACCATCATCATCTAATTTAGTTTCCACAACTTCCTCTACTACAAAAATCTTACCCTTATTTCTTTGATTGGCACATTTAGCTTCCTTTCACCTCTTGTAGTCACAATCACTACTTTGTTCTTTGGACTCTTTAGCAATTTTTAGAACAACTTGAAATCTATTTTTCATAGAGTTCCACAACTGATCTACCTTAGTAGAGATTTCAGAGGTAAATTTTTGAATTGGAAAGGTTTTCTAGTTCACAACCTCATCAAGTGATGATTCCTCTTCACTATCACAAAAACAGACCTCCCTCTTGCAAATTAAAGGATCTTGATTTTATTCTTATGCACTTTCATGTTTTCTCAGCTCTCATTCTTCTTTTGCAACCTACTCAATCAACCTTTGGATCTAATGGGCTATTAATTTTGGCAATCTTCCTTGGGCGTAGATCTCAAGAGTTCTTCTTATTTTAGATTGAAGCCCATCTACGATGTGGCAAAGTTGTTCCTATTGAGAGTAACCATGGCTAGGGCATCGGTGTAATAAGGAATAATATCTTCCTATGGTGACATCCAATGACTCATGTGTTCCTTGCTTCCAATCCTAGATCTACCTTTTCAAATTAGATACTCAAGAGTATGTTTGATACTTATCATTGAATAGTTTGAGCATCATACTCCATCTACAAGTTAAATCTAGCTCCAAGGAACAATACCAGCTTTCTGCTTCTTTGATGAGTGTCCTGGGAAACAACTTAAGCTTTTGACAATCATTTTCTATGTCTTGCAAGCACAAGTATTGTGAAAAGCCTGAAGATGGTTTTGTGGATCAGAGTTATATCCCCCTCAAACTTGGAGATGTTGTTCATATCCAATTGCTTGATCCTATTATCTTTCATGTGCCTTGTTGAAATTCTCACTACCTTTGTGATATTTAGCATGCTTCAAGTAGCAAGCAAAGGCTCATCACAACCATGACCCTGCTGCCTACGATGCCCTTTGCTACCCCTTTGTTCATGACAATGGGCCTCTCTTGAATGTCTACACTCTAGATCTTGACTTACCTAATGGTCCTTATAATCATCTCGTTCCCTTCAATCACCACTATCACGATCACATCCCTTGTAGTTGCTGTTGGAGCCAAAAGAGGAAAAATATGATGATGAAGGTGAAGAGGAAGGAGGACTAGCACCATCATGGTGTCTACCACCCCCTCTTCAATGATCACGACCACAATCATGATCATGTTACTTGCCCACATCCCTGCCATGACTCTGCTCCTTGGATCCCCCTTTGTCATGGGATTTATTCTTGCCAGAACCAAGATTATGTATCATGGACTACAGTTTTGGTTTTGACCTTCTTCACCAAAGTCAAAGATAGGAGTCTCTCTTTATGGAAAACCCCTAGAGAAGGGTTCTCCACCATCTTTTTGATACATCAAGAATGGGGGATCATTGGACCACTTCCCCTTCATAGATTCATAACATTACTCTAGTTGTCGATCCCTTAGATGTTGTGCATGAATGGGATGATAATCCCTAGCATCACTATCTTGCAAAACATATTCAGCATGAGGCCCTTGGATGCCCAATTGCATAAGTTTTTTTTGAAGCATTATAGAAATGGATCGATCGAGTGGCAACACAATGTTGCCTTCCATGTCTTGCCATAGCAGTTATTCATCTTGGTGTAGGACGAAGGTGAAATTGGATGCATGCTCATCAAGATGAGCATATACCACTATGTATTACTAGGGCAACTACTGACTTACTCTATCAAACTTGGATGGAGAATCACTCTTGTGATAAGAAGACATCTTGTCTTAGAAGACACGAAATGCAGTGTGCTTTCTTATAATTTTCGTAGTTATTTTGAGGTATGATATGACATTAGCGTTCGTTCCAACAATGTTAAATAATTCTTCAGTAAGTCCTAGATAGTGCACATAATAAAGTAAAGGTTCCTGGCAATGAGCGGCGAGTATACCATATGCCAACCATACAAATTACAAGCATTTGCATGCAATCTAGTCAAATTCCATAGACCTTAAGTTCCTAAGCATGCAGGTTCTAGAAGGTGAAATCTAACCCTGATGATCGTTGTCTTCCCAACTACACTTGTGAAGCTTAGTTATATGGTTAAGTGTAATTAGGGCACATGATTTTTATTATTTTATATTTTATTCACCTATGATTGATAACAAGTTGAAACTCAATTTATTAACTAATTTAACAATCTAATTGCTAATTAATAACTAACTATCCTAACATATGCATCTGGTCCCACTTTTTGTACACATCCTAAATGCATACAACACACTGCTGGGTTACCCAATGTTAAGTGATGCTAGGATTACCAGGTGTTGTATGTTATGCTCGAAGCAGTTGTACTTATGTATTTTATCTATTTAGCTTCATTAGTTAATTAATTAAAGTCTTACTTATCTTAATTAATCACATAATTAATGAAAATAGTAAATGTAAAATAAACCATTAATCTATTCCAAGTGTAGCAAGGTTTGATTAAAAGGCTTGTCTATACTATCGTTCACGCTAGTGTGCTCAAGTACATCAATGCTCAAATAAAGATTTGTACACTTTCTAACTCCTACTATGAGCACTCAAACAAATATTCTAACTCTCAAATGAAAAAACTACAAGAGCTTTGCTACAACTATGATAAGGCATGCCATAAACATAGTGGATGAGCATGTATTTATAGACTTTATTTTGGACTTGCGTTGATAGAACCTCATAGCTGCAGCAAATGCTACATTGACATGGCCCCATCAATGGGACAACACCATGTAGATAGGGCTACGTCGACAAGGACCTATTGATGAGGCCACATTGATGGGGGCCCATCAACGCAACACTTTGATGCTTCATCAGTAGACATGTGTCTTAGCTCTCTTAAGGAAATGATGTCTTACTTGTATGCTAGCGCTCTTAAGTATGCCATTTATGTTGCATTGGTTCAATTTCTTATATGATTGTAAAGATATCCTTGTGACACCTCTAACCTTGGACTAATGTGTAGCATGTGAGTGGTGCACTTATAATGTGTTCATAGGCTCTTGAGGATGTTAACGCATGGTGCCCCTTGAGTCTACTCTATAACTTTTAGCTACTTTGGGACTCTTGGGTAGTGCTAAGAAATGCTTCCCTAGAGTGGTGTTGTTACACTTAGTATGAGAATCATGCAAAGCTCATTTGATAATTATAGATAAGAAGGTTCAATGGCTAGGATAATCCACCATAAAGCATAAATGTTGAACTCAACTTGATATCTAATTAAGGTTTAGAAGTGCTCATGCAACCCAAGTCAAGGAAGGAAAGGCTTATCTTTTTTCATGTAAACGGTACCAACCTTTCCACCTAGAACAAGGACTTGCCTAAAATGCAAATTATTTCTCTGTGCATTATAGTGATACAAGTGTGTAGACTTTCAGAGGCACTCATTTCTTTTCCCGAGAACCACAGGACATTCCCTTTCCTTTTTGAGAACCATAGGGCATTCCCTCCCCTTTTTGGAAATCATGACCTTTCTCTTTAAGAACCATGGGATCCCTTCCCTTTAGAGAAACATGGGGCATTTTCTTCCCTTTAAAATAGTTGTGCTTTCTTCTCAAATACATGATAGAAATCTGTACTTGCTACTTGAAGTCACATCCATAAAATTTATGCTCCCTACTTAAAGTCATAGCCATGGAATGTGTGCTCCTTACTTAAAGTCACTTCACCAATCTCTCTCTCTCTCTCTCTCTCTCTCTCTCATTTTTACATTCACCCATACATAGAGATGCTTCAACCCATCCTAGAAGTAGTAGTATCAAACTAGCTACATTTTTTTCCTCTTTAGCATAAATTGTATTAATAGAAAATTTGATTATCCACCTTCCATCAAGGTGATTAACATGAAATAACATTTCACATGCACTGGTACCATCAACAAAGTAACTGACATCAAAAATGATCTTTGCTAAGATCTCCAATCAATCAAGAACCACTATCTATCATAATGTTCCTAAGCAACCCAAAACATTTCACTATATGGGTAGAAAATAATGTTATCCAATGCTCAACCATGCAATATGTTGAACACGAGAGGAAGGTGGAGAATATAGAGGCTTATCCACCACCATTCTTTTAATGGCACAACACTTATCCCATGATTCATCATTTGCAAGTTACCAAGTCAAGTACATAAGTTCTTTTACATTTGAGTACTCACAAACTAGCCTAATGCATCATGTTATTTCACATAGGGATGAATCATCATCCACATTCAAAACAACTACTCTAAGAACTAAATCAAATCCTCAATGAGGAAAAATTGAATAAAGAAACTAAAATATTAAAACATCTAGAAACTTCCATGCTCAAAACACCATTCAAGAATAAGAACAAGAACATGGGGACATAGCCCTCTAACGTGAAGTTACAAATAGAATAATTTGAAATACTATTAATTCTCTTCTATGGATCATGAAATGACCCATTAAGGCATCATTGGCAATGGATCCTTAGATAAGAATCCAAGTATAGGTTCACAACACATGAACATAGAACCATTGTATCATAACACCAAATTATGGTATTCTTAAGATAGTTAAGTGAAAGACTCATCACAAGATAAATAGATATAAGAATAGCCATCCAACAAAAGCAACACATTGTAACAAAAAATCACTGATCTCATACATTGCCTCATATTTGATACATGACAAAATCATTGTCTTAACTGTCACAAGGATCAACTAGTAAAAGAGAATGTGTTTCTTTAACAAATTACCAAAATGAACCTAGGCATACACAACTATTTTTCACAAACTAGAGATCATCAATAATATTCCCTTAGCACACTACATGATTTCTTAATACAAAATTTTGAGCTAACGCATGTTTATGTTTTATGCTAGAGCTCACTCTAATAAGAAAAAAGTTTCCTTGGAATCAATCAACACTTAAAACATTTAGTCATATTTATTTCAAGTAGATGCCACGTGATTGCATCATCGACTTGTGACAACTATTCCCTTAACTAACTCAAGAGTCATTTGGATTGGCTCAAGGTAAACAATCCATGTGTATGTCATCTTCTTATAGCAACTGTTCATACAATTGGATCACCTACAAGAGCAAGACCAAGATATATTTACTTGTTTTTCATTATCTCATATGTTACTCATAAGTGCTTTACAAAAATTGCCTAAATGAGTCATCCAAATTGTCACCCCTAACTAGTTCATTATGAGAATTAGTACTAAGTGGGACATCACCAAAATTTCAGCTTCCTTTGTTCTTCTTCTCATGCACCATTGTAGCACATGAATCACAACCAACAAATCACATTCATAAACCACAAACCAAAAACACCAACCATAGGTAACAAACCTTGATCCATAACCTAGTCTCTAATACCAAGTGTAATGGCACTACTCTAGAAAAGCGTCACTCAATACCACCCAAGATCTCCAAAGTAGCCAAAAGTTCTAGAGTAGATTTAAGGTGGACTATGCGTCAACATCCTTAAGAACCTACAGAATGTGGGAATACAACATAAGTATGCAACTCACATGCTACATGTTAGTCCAAGGTTAGGTGCATCACAAGGACTCCTTTATAATCATATAAGCGACCAAACGAATGCAACATACACAACATACTCAAAATGTTGATGGCTTAACAATGAGATATTAGCTAGTAAAACTCTTGATTTGGAAGCTCCAAGTTATGGGTTTGATTTTGGTGAGCAATGTTGAGTATAAAATTCTAATTAGACTATATATTTTAGGGTGTACTTATATTTAAGATATTTCAAGTTTCCACAACTCCCTCACCCACCTCCCTACTGCCCCTCCCCTTGGTGAACAAACTATATTGGTTCTAACAACCTAATAGTTGAAACCAACTTGGTCTAAGAGATCTTAAAGGGCTAGGAAGGAATAAAAAATTCTTTTAGTTTCTTGTATGTCTAAGGTGTAAACTAAGCTTAGGAATAGAGTGCAACCACCATGATAATTTCAATTCTTTCTACTTCGCTCTCCAACTAAACACATCTCAATATATTTCATTGTTGATCTTTAACATTCCATGCTCAATATATTTCATTGTTGATCTTTAACATTCCATGTAATTTTTAGCTGTACAAAAGTTTTCATCAATTAAATCTTCTTTATACTTGGTAAAAAGAAAACACTAAAATTAGCAAGCTTCTTCATACTTGGTAAAAAGAAAACACTAAAATTAGCAAGTTCAACTTCTGCAAGTAATTAAATGAAATGTAAGAATTCTTAAAGGAAGTGCAAGAATAAAATTACAATTAAATTATTTTATTACACTTAGGAATAGAATTCAATTTTAACATTTAAAAACAATGCAAACTAACATAAGGGTAACGTGTATATATGTCAAATTTAAAACATTGAGAATTCTATCTCTAATTCAAAAGATGCAAATCCCTTGAAGAGTAACTCTCTGCAATTAAAATGCAACAAAAGCATTTAAAGAATTAATATAAAAATTGAGTAATATAAATTAATTTCCGTTTGTATGAATGGAAATTATTTTTCAGTTACATCCATTGCTGCAACAACGTACGGGGACAGTGAACAACGTCTGCCTAAAAGTTGCTCTCCAATGTTATTCTTAAACGCACTAAGCATTTTGTTAGGCTTTCGCTTGAAGTTGACATAGTCAACTGGTTTAACTATTTTAGCAAAATCAAATCCGGTAAACAAATATTGAAAGCTTTTACGGGGAAAATACACACATAATCTATTCAGGCATAACTTAAGTAAACCATAAGGCATTCGTTACGTTCTTTTTCCTTCGTCAAAAGTTACAATACAGACAGGAAAACCCAAATAACGGATGATAATGTCCTAATGCTGCTGATTACTCGTGGGAATCGGTTTGCCTATTTAACAGGCATACTCACTTCCTAGCCAACAAAAGCTGTGCCTTGCCTTTGCCTTAATTGGGGAAAACTGCTCGGTTTGCATACTTTAGTTTAAACTTGAAACCATTTGTTTGGTAGACTGCCGAAATGGTAAAAATGTAATTGTCCAAACGTCGCCTGAGAGATTCGAACTCTCGCGGGGAAACCCCATGTACTTAGCAGGCACACGCCTTAACCACTCGGCCAAAGCGACTTGGGAACTTTAGGTATCTTTAGAAGATTTTAGAAAATAAGAAAGTAGTGGCACATTAAATTAAATTCTATACATCGGGCACATGGGATACACTTCATTGTATCAGATTTAGGATCATCTATGATGAATCAACTTTTTATATTTGTATTTGTATTGCTTTAGCATTATTGGTTAACTCTATTTTGTTGGGACAAGGCTAAGATGGTGTAGACAATGACAACTACTTTACCATTGTTGTAAATCATTCTTTTGCATAGCCTCATGAACACCTTACACAAAGGAACAACTTAATATGTATGTATGTTTGTTTCATAAACAAGATGGTTTGCAGGAAATTTTGTATACTTTTTTCAAAATATTATTAATGATTGGTATCATAAGTGGTTATTTCAGTGTTTGATAAGAGGTTAATAGTTCAAGTTATACTATGTAAGGTTTTTAACCATTAAAAACCTTATCATTATTATCTTAACTTTGTCTCAACAAAAAGGGGTTATCTACATAAGTTATCTTTCACCATTCACTTCTATAAAGAACTATATCCTCGTTTATTTGCACTTTCTTCAAAAATATTTTGTGTGTATATGTATATATACATAAAGTGAAATGTCAAGTCTACCTAGGACATCGCTCCAAGGTAGCAACATAGTAATTACAAGGGGAGTGCTAATACTGGGCTTTGAACCTAGCACCTATCAGTACAAAGTTCTATGAGATAACCAATTAGCGAACAACCCATGCTAATAGCAGGGTAGCATAAGTGGTTATCTCATTGTCTAACATGATGTTTTTCTTATTGTGGGGGAGGGTGGGTAATGGGTGTAACAGAGCCACCCTTGGAAAATACCATTCCGCACCACCCGAAAGTCCTAACAATAGCAACGAGAGAGGGCAAACTCAAGGTAGACTATGCCTTTCTGCTCAGCATGCTTGTTTCACAACATAGAGCACACAATCTATTGGCCAATGGTTAGAGGCGCCAGAGTCGCCATAAGCATTAATTACACAACTAGACTAACAAAGTGCACACACACATAACAAGCACATAATACATCATTCTCCTAGAAGGGCTACAACACGTTCCTATACTAATGCATCTAGCCCTAAGCTTCACTCCAAAGAGAGGGTGGTGGCCCGCACATCAAAATCAAATCTCCCCTACAAGCCTACATATCCCTATGACGAAGTTCATAATGAATCAGGGCCCATGTAGTTCTAAATGATTATTAGAATAGTATAGAACCCAAAAGGATCTACATGCTTCTCCAACCCCCATTCTGGAGGGGAACAACCTTCAATCCATCAACAAGACATGTTTTTCTATTGCAAGGAGGGAGCATAGGGGCAAGCCCTTAAAAAATGGCTAATCATATTTAAAGTATTTTAAGTACATTAAATTAATGAAGAGAGAGTTTAAAGAAAAAACTCAATTGTTTTGGGATGCCTTTACAAGTTTTCATCCTTAAAACTAATTCTAAAAAGCCTTCCTTCTTAGGTAGAAAAAACCAATGAGGTGTCGTGTTTAGTGATAAAACTCTTAATTTGGAAGCTCTAGATTATTGATTCAATTCTCATAGGGAATGCTAGGTTATAAATTTTTAATTAAAAAAAAAGTTTTGGATTCCAACACTCCTGCTTCTCTCGCCCCCATCACCACCACTACCCATATATCTTTATGATGCAATACATAAAGAATCAAAGCCCTATAGTTCTATGCAACTTATGATAGTTAAGAAAGCATGGAACTTGGGTGGATCTTCATACTTCTTCCTACCCATGTTTTGAAAAGAAAGTAGCCAATGAACCACCAACAAGGCATATTCTTTATACTCTGTCCTACTTGAAAGAAGCAATGTTCTCAGAGCTTAAGTTTTTGTTTATGCACTTCCCAAACATGGATAGCAAACTGAATATAGAGGGTATTGAATTACTCAAAGCTCATCTAACAATTGTAGATAATAAGGTTCAACAACTAGGATTACTATAACTATATAATGCTGACTATATGTATTGGGAGTATATATACTTAAAAAAATGCTTCCATGTTCAGACATTTTCTAATTTATTGTTAATTTCAAAGGAGCCCCAAAATCACAAGAATCACTTTTAAAACAGAGGAAAAGAAATCTACTTGCTTAGTTTCAAATTAGAAAAATGTACAAAAGAAAGCTAGAGATGGTACAACAATAGAGCTTTTTTAAAAGAGAGACTATAGAATATAAAATAGAAGACGAAAAATTCCAAAGATAGAAGGGAGTCTAGAACTAGAATTACATTAAAATAAGCTTGTCGAACTCATTTTATGGTTTGAGCCCTTCATAGCTGTTTACAGAGCTATTGCAAATCTGTTAGGAAAAAAATTGCTGAAGTATAAGAAGCTATATCCGTTGCATTCTTAGCACTTTCAGATGAAGAGCAACACACAGCATTAAAGCAAAACAAAGTGAAGAAGCAATTTATCCTTTCATCTTAACACCAACGGTACTCAGTTTGAGTTTCTGCAGAAATATTGAGCTCAACTTGCTACAGAGATAACTCTTTCTACCAAAGTACCTTAAACCTATATAAGGAACATAACCGTTGTTCTCCCCTGCCATGTAAAGAGCCTCCCTGCCATCTAATACAAACTATTTAGGTTGAAGTATTAGTGTTTAGAGACTTTTTCCGCACCTTACAGCAAAGCATTGTTTTTCCTTCTGGGAATATTAGAGCTCAAAAATTTTCCAGGAAGATCTATTGATCAACACTGTTTGCGTCCGATGGTCATCCCTGCAATTTAATAATGTGTATTCAATTACCAATCTGACGGCTTTCCATGGTAATCCATTAGGTAATAAATATGAAATTTGAAATTTTCTCGATCGCTTTGTCCTAACTTTAGGTTTTTTGGATTCTCTAGCTTTCTCAGTTACATGTTCTTGACCTCTTGCTTTTGCTTTTATCTGAAATGAAATTTTCTCTCTGCTTTGGGCTACGCTCTTCTAGCCAATAATGAAATCAATGCAATATTGCAATGAACACCAATCTGGTGTCTGGAAATCTCAGAGCTCTTCAAAGTTCATGAGGCCAGTAATGAAATCAATACAATATTGAAATTAACATCGGTCAATACACTCTCGTATCTCAAAATTTCAGAGCTATTCAAAGTTCATAAGATTCTCAACAATATATCCAGAGAAGTTTTTAATTTTTGATAATTAGAGCGTAGTGTTTGGCTCCTAGGTTATTCCGTGGTGCCCGGCAGGTTGCAGAACCTGCATGTTACCTGGTTTCAATTTTAAGAATGCTGGTGATTTTTCATACAAAGAGGAATGTGCATCTTGTAATGATAATGTGTTTCAAAAGTTGGTTAAAACATGGGAACTTTCAAAAACTTCAGGGGCTTTTCTAGTTTTCTTTATCATTTGAATAGAGCTATACAACTTTGACATCAATACCAGAGGGAGGGTACGTGCAGAGTGCTGAAGCTGGGTAGCATGGTTACATGCCGAGGAGGAGACAGTCCGACTGCAATTTTCCCCTGGGGCTGTTGCTGTTGCTGCTCCACAGTAAGGACCATGACTTATGTGCGGCAACGGGAGAGTAATTTGCTGGAGCAATTTCATTGCCTGTTTTTGAGGGCTCTCTGCAAAGGGCTACACAATATATCGTTTTTGCATTTTTTTTTTTTGTTGTTGCAGCAAAGCCATCGTCTTTGAAAATTAATTTCAATTGCACATGGTTTTCAATTGGCTAACGGCTACACAATATATGGTTTTTTTTTTTTCCTTTTTTTTTTTCCTTTTTTTTTTTTCAGCAAAGCCATGGTCTTTGAAAATTAATTTCAGTTGCACATGGTTTTCAATTGGCTGCCATTGTGCATAAGGTTGGGAACGAGGTTGTGAGCATTCCCATGAATGCCACATCAGGTAAAACTAAAAACTATGCCATAGTAAAAAACCAATGCATGTGATAAATAACATAGATCTTTAAATATTGGTCACATATTATGGTTTTTGGATCATGGCATGGCTGATATTTATAACAGTCAAATAGCCATGTCATGCTTTATCTTACTTGTTACATGCATTATTTTTGGCTATGGCATGGCTTTTAATTTTAGGCGATAAGGCATTCAAATGAACGTTTGCAGACACACTTGCACCACTTCATGTTGGAAACCATGTATAACTAAAATTAATTGTGAAAGACCATGGCTTTGTAAAAGAAACAAAGATAAATTGCATAGTGGTTTGCATATGTATAGCTTGCCAAGTCAAATAGCCATGGTTAACCATACCAACCAAAAACCATAGCATGTAATCCAACCCTAAGAGAGTACGTACAATTGAAGCTTTAAGCATATAAGTGTTTCCTTTAAGAAATTATCCACTATGCAATAATTTCAAATGATTATGTATGAATTTGATGTCAATGTGTGTAATTTGAACCCCAAATAATTGAAATATAGGTACACCCACTTTAAGATATATAGTCTAATTGGAACTTTACATCATCAAGGTAAATTCTTTGGGCAACAAGTAATGCCTCCAATGCTTAATTACTTGAAGAATAGCGTACAACTCCAACTCATTCAACTTTTCAGAAAAGAAAGTAATAGGCCTACCTTCTTATGAAAGTACCTCACCAATGGTAAGTCCACTTGCATCCACCTCCACCTGAAAAAGCTTTTGAAAATCTAGAATTACAAGAACCTATTCACTGGTAATTTTTAATTTCAATAAGTCAAAGCTCTATTAGGTTTCATTATCCTACCTTAAATCTTTATTTTTCTTCAACAAAGCAAACATAAGCCACGAAATACCATTAAAATTTTTTATGAACCATCGATAAAAAGTTGCTAAACTAAGGAATGATCTACCTTCCCAACATTCTTAGGAATTGACCAATCCCTAATAGCCTTCACCTTGGTAGCTTCTATCTAAATTTGGTTTTTAGAAACCATATGTCCAAAACATGTGATTTCTCTCTTGAAGTAATGACTTTTCTTCACATTAATCACCAAATATGCCTCCTCCAACTTAAGACACACCATCCAAAAGTGATCCAAATGCTCTTCCTCATTAGAGCTATACACCAAAATATCATCAAAAAGACAATACAACACTTACCAATCAAGTTCTTCAATACATCATGCATCAACCTCAAGAATGTAGCAGGTGCATTCATGAGCCCAAATCATCACCAACTACTCAAACAATCCATTTGGTGTCTTGAAAGTAGTCTTCTATTCATAACCAAGCCTAATTTGAATTTGATGGTACCTACTCTTCAAATCAATTTTGCCAAAAATTTCAACATTGATAAGGACATCAAAGATATCATCCATCCTTGGAATAGGAAATTTATACCTCACTATTATCCTATTCACTACCCTAAGATCAATGCACATCCTTCATTCATCACAGTCATTCTTTGGCACTAGCATCATTGGAACTACATAAGGTGAAATGGATTTCCTTATGAAGCCATTTGCAAATAGGTTTTCTACTTGCCTTTACAATTCAACCCTTTGATTTGATGCCATCCAATAAGCTCTCTCATTTAGAATGGTAGCACCAAGGATGAATCATTCTGATGTTGTACATTCCTCATTGGTGGTAATCCATCCAGTTTCCCTTTGAACACCTTGGATAATGTCTCCCTCAAGCCTATCACAACTATAGAAAGTTCAACCTACATATCATCATGGTTAGAAGCAATTGTTGATACAATAATAAATCCAAAACTTGTTTCATCATGTTCCTTAATATATCCCCTCTCACTTGGAAGGATTAAGGAAGCATTAAATAAGCTTTGTTGCACCACTTGTTCAACTATCATGGGAATCAACTCATGGATTCTATCCAATCTAACTATACTTCATACATTTCTTGGTCCATCAAACTAAGCACCATTGTCAAAATTACTAAGAATTACATCAACATAATTTATTGGAAGTACATCACACTTTACAAAAACATGAAAACCTTCAATTTTAAATTTCAAAGTATATTGTTCCCTCACCTCTTAAGAGAAATCTCTAAACAAATGACGCACCTTCTAGGGCCTATGATGAGGATTAGTTACCAAACCCAATCTAGTAACTATCTTATAAGAAATAACATTTTATTAGGCTCCCCCATCAATCAAAACATGAATTCATTTCCCACTAAGCAAACATCTAGTCCCAATCCAAAATAACAATTTCCTAGCAAGATGTTCTCCTTTATTCACATTCCCCACGAATGCATAAGAATTTAATTCAGAAACTTTCTCAATCTTGGGGGCATTAGGATTACCTTTCTAAAGACATTAGATGGATGTCTCCTCAACCTCCATGGTTTGCACATCTTCACCATTGGCTACTTTGTGAAGTAAACATTCCCATTGTTTGTGTTCCCATTCTCCACACTTGAAGCATTGAATCTTGGATGAGGTGTTACCTTGACCCTTACCTCCCTTACCTTGGTCCTTCTCGGCTTTGCCTTTTTCATCTTCCTTCTTGATGAGTGATGAGGTACCCCTACGCTCAACCATACAAATACGAGTGTTTCATGCATGATTCGATCGAATTCCAAAGACAAAGTGCCTATGCACCTTTGTGGAAAAATAACGGGTTGGTTAATCATTGTCTTCCCAAACTTACTTGTATGTCATGGTTGTATGGTTAAGTAAGCTTGAGGCATATGATTTTTATGGCTTTTATGTGTTTTATATCCTGTGCTAGTAAGAAGGGGGAGAGAGATAACTAAGTAACTAATCTAATTTAACTACTCATTAACTAAGTTCTAATTACTCCTAACACTAGTATCTGTTCCCACTTGCCATACACATCCTGAACCAGTGCAACGCTACTGGGATTACTAAACACTAATTTTCACTAGGTTACCAAGCACCACACGCATGCTCGAAGTGGTCGTAATGAGTGTATTTAACTAAGAGAGTTGTAGGGTGAGAGAAATCATTAATCAACTAGGAAAGTATTAAATAATAATTAACACTAATTAATCTATTTTATATGCTGCAAGGTTTATCATAAAGTTTGTATTTATTGCTGTACACAAAGTGTGCTTAGGTACACAATGCTCGAATAAAGATTCGTTTACTCTATGACTCCTACTATAGGCACGCAAAAATAATTCTAACTTTGGAGGGAAAAAATGGCAAGAGTTCGGCTAAGGCACTAACTATCTAATGTGAAAACTAAGGGTGTCGCCTCTTATTTATAGGAAAGGAGACAGGCCTCGATATCGGGTATCCGACATCGCATAGTTGGATTGGATATCGTGGACACGATATCACGGTTCATCATACCCCCATGACTGAATGAAAACTTGTCCTCGAGTTCCTTACAAAATATTGGGAAGGTATGGGATTATTGACTGAATGACCATTGACGGTGGAATGGGGTGATAGACTCAACGTGCCCGGTGAACGAATCAACAATACAATACATGACAGCATTAGTGTTCATGACCACAAAGGTGAATACTATACATAAATGATATCTAGCCTTATTTGGCAACCAGAAGAGAAGGAGAGAGAAAAAAGAATAAGGTGTGTTGTTGTCGATGCCAAGATTACGCCTTCTGTTGTTCATCCATAGCCACACCACCAATCTTGCTCCTTTCATAAATGTTCTAGTTCCAATCCATCTTGAGTGTTTCCTCCAGGCCCAGTCCATTGTTGTATGATCGTCATCTACACAGACAACACAGTCACAAATGAGCAAGGGTAGATAAATTACAATGTAGTTGATACCTTACCTTGATGTAAAGTGCATTGGCTGAGTTGTGGTTATGGCAGACATTGATTCTAGAGATTTAACCCTAGTGACTACCTAAGGTGTAGGGGTTAGGAAAAATTGAAACATTTGTGCCAAGGCTCCCATGACTAAGAGCAAACCTCCAATAGTGATAGGATGGGAAAAGATAAGGAATAAGAAAGGTGGAGAAAAAGTAACAACGGCAACGCCAATAAAATGGATGTCATGGATAGGGATGAAACAAAAAATTGTTGATTGCAGGAAATTTTTAAGGAAAAGAAGCTAACAAATGCACCAAAAAGAAATGTCAGTGGGTCCTCCCCAAAGCAGGCTCATGCCTTTGATGCCCTGACAGACCCACAAACCAAAGAGTCCGTAGGCTTTAGGAATGTCATTTGGAAGCAAGAGTTAAAAACTTATCCATAAGAAATTACCAAGAAAAAAAATGCATCAACCAAGATATAGACTAATGATAAAACTAGCTATGAGGTGAAAAATGGAAAAGAAATGTGGAGAGGAAAGAATGGAATGGAAACCCAAGAACAAGGTTGTGTAAAGTCCCTTGTGCATGTTCTATGGTTAATGTGATCAAGTAGAACTCATTCCAAATCCAGGCTCAACAAACCACATTTAGTGACCTCGCATCAACACATTTGATCAACCTATCCTCTTAAAGCAACAAGAATGCCTCTACAAAAAGTCACCACCATTCTAAGGAGAGCGAGATGGAGAATCAGGAAGCGAGAAAGGGCCTTAGTTAGAGGGAACCTTCAGGCATGGGTAACATGTCTTTCCAGTGCCATAACCAGTGTGTGTAGCCCAAGTTCATTATTGTGTCTAAGGGGTGTGCTTTGAACTCTCACTTTTTTTCACCTTTTTTTTTTGCGTGAGAACCACACCATGCAAAGACTTATTTTTATGTACTCAACTTCCAATGATTTGATGAATGGTCAGAATGGCAGAAAACCTAAGGAAAAAGCATCCAAGCACTCAAGAGAATAGCCAACACAAATGTATCGAATCCCCTCGAAGTCACATCATTTTCATCCTTTGAGTCTTTCCTTAGTCTGAGAAATTCCCAGCCACCAATTCGTTAACAGTTTTATTAGAGAAAGGGACTGTATAGTTCCAAGCCAAGAGAGACCATAGGGTTTTATGGATGCATAAACGACGTGGACTCATTGCCTATTTAATCAAAAGAGCCATACCTAAATATCAACATCATACTTAACAGGTAAAACCCAAACATTAGCAATCAATATGGTATTATTCATGCCACCATCATGAACACTTATTGAGTGATGAACAAAATAAAGTAATCACACAAAGAAATGGTAAAGATATGAATGATGGTGTAAAACAAAAACACGAAAGATTAAAGAAATGTGCAAAACAAAAATATGCAAAACAAAAACGTGTAAAATAAAAATTTAGAAAGAACTGAGGGCCTTCAATGGTTAGCAGAGGTGGCCATCTCCCCCATGACTGAGTTGGAAGGAGGAGATCCGAAATAATGAGCTCTATGAAGAAATTGTTGTTTCTTCTTAAGGTCTAGCTCTTGTGATGTTTGTTGGGTAAGGAGATAGGTAAGAATGTTACTGTACCAGTTTGTCTCCATGGGTGATTGGCTATTCACTACACTGGCAAAGAGGAACTCATTAGGGAAATAATCGAAAATTGGATACTCATCCTCTTTGTTGTCCCAGTGCAATCGAGATAAATGATCAGCAACTATATTCTCAGTGCCTTTACAATCAATCATCATTAAATCAAACTCTTGTAAGATTACTAGCCATCATATAATATGGGGGCTTACCATTGGCTTATTCATGAGGAACCGGATTGCACTATGATCTGTGTGTATGAATACTTTGTACCCCAATACATAGTGTCTAAATTTTTCTAGTGCAAACACTACAGCCATTAATTCTTTTTCTGTAGTAGTGTAGTTAAGTTGTGCACTAGCGATACTTTTACTTGCATAGTGGATGTAGTAAGGATGTTTTTGGTCATCTAGCTATGTAAGCACGGCTCCTAAGGCATAGTTGGATGTGTCAATCATGACATGGAATGGTTTGGACCAATCAGGAGCTTGTAGAATGGGTGTTTCTACCAGCTTCTATTTCAGAGTTTGGAAAGCTAGTTCGCATTCCCTGGTCCACTCGAAGGGTACGTCCTTTTTCATTAGTTCTACCAATGGTTTGGAAATCCTTGAAAAGTTCTCTATGAATCTCTTATAGTAGCAGTGTGTCCAAGGAATAACCGAATGTCTTTGATAGTTTCTGGTTGATAGGTAATTCCTTGGATGAATTTGATTTTCTCAGGGTCTACCTCTATCCCTACACGTGAGATTTTATGCCCAAGTACTATGCCTTCTTGGATCATCAAATGGCTTTTTTTCCAGTTGAGCCTCAAATTAGTTTCTACACATCTTTTCAGCACTTACTCTAATCGGTCCAAGGCTTGATCAAAACTTACTCCATAAGTTGAGAAGTCATCCATAAAAACTTCCACACCATTTCCTATCTACTACTGGAATATGCTTAGAACTAAGCATTGAAACATTGTAGGGGCATTGCACAAGCTAAACGGCATTTGTTTGTATGCAAACGTTCCCCAAGGACCAGTGAACATAGCTTTAGCTTAGTCTTCTGGGGCTATTTGTATTTGGTTGTATCCACTATATCCATCCAAAAAACTATAATAGCGATGCCTTGCAATTGTGTCTAAGACTTGGTCAACAAATGGCAACAGAAAGTGATCCTTGAATATTGCCATGTTTAGTAGCCTAAAATCTATGCACACCCTCCATTTGCCTTCCTTTTTAGGCATGATTACTATGGGGCTAACCCATTCGCTATCAGCAATGGGGTATATGAACCTAGCCTTTAGAAGCTGTTCAATTTCTTCTTTTACTACTTGCTTTATCTTTGGGTTCAATCACCTCTATGGTTGTTTTTGAGGCCTCATGGAGAAGTCAGTGTAAATTCTATGCTGGCATATCTTAGGATCTATTTTAGTTAATTCTGAATATGACTAGGCGAAGGCTTTTGACCACTTTTTTATTACCTTAAGCAGACTCTCTTTTTGTTGCGAAGCAAGTCTTGCATTAATGATTACCAGTTTTCCATTCTTAAGAAACATGTACTCCATACTAGTGGGAAATGGTTTTAGCTCTAGGGGCTCTTATTTAAATTTCTTAGGAATTTCCAACTTCCCCCAATTGATGTTTTCTAAGTTAGGACTGGGAAGTTGGTGGTGGAATTGCTCTAATGCGTCTATGCTATCTATGTAAGCGCAAGTCAAATCCTCAGTTAGTTTCGTGCATATAAGTGAGTTACTTTCTTGATCAGCTGTCAAACACTAGGTGTCTTCTTGTCATGTGGCTATTGCATACAAGCACCTTTGTATATTGATTGTTTGTGCACACTGATTGTATGCACACAATTACACCCTATGTCACTATATGCGATGCATGGAACTTTCTTCTTCTTGATCTTTTCAAAAGTATTTTTCTTAGATATTTTTAGGGAAAGATCACAAATTCCTAGGCATGCATCGATAGTGCTTAGCCATGCCCTTTCCATTATGATTGGGAAGTCCCCCTTACTGTTTTTCACTTGAATCACTAGGAAGTTAGTTGGATACGACCATCCACAAATAGTGGTAACAAAGTCCTCTACTAATCCCAAGGGAACAGTGATGGACTGGTCGACCAACTCTAAATAGACGTTGCTCTTCTTTAATGGAGGTAGGTTCCAGGCCTTATACATTTCTTGGGATATTAGGTTGACATCAGAACCTGAATCCAAAAGAGCTTTGCATGGCTCATTCCCAATGATTTGTAGATATATCAGGGGACTCCCAGGATCAGAGAATTTCCTGGGAAGGTGGCTAGCTTTGATCCAATCAGTAATGGCATGTGTTAACATGACCATATGCATTGAATGCAGTGTTAAGTTTGAAGGGGGCTCTGAAGCTTTATTTGATACAGAGACATCCAAAGACTTAGCCACTTGGGGTTGCAAAGGCTTGGTTGGACTATTGGTTCTGAAGAAAGGTCTTTTCTTCATACGGTTGTCAGAACCAACAGTAGGTTGAGAATTAACAGCCCTTATGGCATTGCATTGTTGTGGCTGAGTAAAGAGTCCACCTTGCATTGCTAGAGCATGTGGTAATGGAGCTATTGGTGGGAGAGATGTGGCTAGATTTGAAGGATGGTATACTTATGGAATATCGCCCCTAGGAGAGGGAGTCCTATAGTACTCATGGGCTTGGTAGCGATGTTGGAAAGTAACGTGACCAACAAAGTCATGTGGGGAAATTGGATGTTGCACGTAATATCCATATGGGTCAGGTTGTCGGTAAGGATATTATTGCCTTGGTGGTGCCATTTCCCATGATTATGGGTGTTTCCACTGTTGATGTTGCTCAATTAGTTATGGTGGAGTTCCACTTGGATAATACATTAAAGGTTGGTGGAACTACCTTGGGTTACCTTGGGGATAAGGTAACCATTGGGATGTTTGTTGTTTGTTTAATCGTGGATTAAGTGCATACACCCCAAACCCTTGCAGATGTGAGATCATAGGGAAACATCACTTAGGATGGTCGTATTGACATATCTTGCATGCACTATCATCATTTGTATTTGAGTCCACAACCTCTTCAATAATAGCAACTTTGCCCTTACCCTTGTTACGTGCATTTTCTGCTTCTCTCTTTTTTCTTTTGTCATAATCACTACCTCGCTCTCTAGACTCCTCTACTACTTTGAGAACAGTTTAAAACCTACTATCTAGGGAGTCCCACATTTGGTCTACCTTTGTCGATACTTCTGATGCTAACTTCACCCTTTAGCATAGGAGATAAACCTGAAAAGACCAAAAAATTCATATACCTTGGGCTTACTTAACCATACACCGTGACAACAACAAGTAAGTCTGGGAAGACAACGAACGATTAACCCCAAGTGTTCCATGGGGCATTTAAGCATTTAGTTTGTGGAGTTCGACCGGATCGCACGTGCTACGCTCGTTTCGTATGGTTGAGTGTAGGGGTACCTCGCCACTCATCATAGACACCGTTGTTGGGGACTAAGTGTTTTTATGCCAATTAGAACATAAGGGATATCACTCACAGCGTTGTGAGCCTTAACGAACCTTTGGGTTAATTAGTTAAAGTTAGTTAGTCTCTTCAACCCTTCACCCTTTAGCATAGGAGATAAACATGAAAAGACCAAAAAATTCATATACCTTGGGCTTACTTAACCATACACCGTGACAACAACAAGTAAGTCTGGGAAGACAACGAACGATTAACCCCAAGTGTTCCATGGGGCATTTAAGCATTTAGTTTGTGGAGTTCGACCGGATCGCACGTGCTACGCTCGTTTCGTATGGTTGAGTGTAGGGGTACCTCGCCACTCATCATAGACACCGTTGTTGGGGACTAAGTGTTTTTATGCCAATTAGAACATAAGGGATATCACTCACAGTGTTGTGAGCCTTAACGAACCTTTGGGTTAATTAGTTAAATAAGGTTTTCCTATTCACCATCTCTTCAAGTGATGACTCTTCCTCATCCTCACAAAATCTTACTCCCTTCTTCTAGAGGGAAGGATCTCGATTATATTCTTCAACACTCTCTCTTTCGTAGCTCATCTTCTTCCTTAGCAACTTGCTCCAATAGTCTATGAATTTGATGGAACCTAAGCTCAGATAACCTTCCTTGGGCATAAGTCCCAAGGGTTCTTCTCATTTCATGCCTAAGCCCATCTACAAGATGGTGTAGTTGATCTCGCTGCGAATAACCATGGCTAGGACAGATGTAATAGTGAATAATAGTAGCCCATGGTAGCATCCAAGGGTTCATGACTTCCTTGTTTCCATCCTTAGATTTGCTTTCACAGGTTAGACATTTGGGAGTACGTTTGGTACTTATCGTTGAACAATTATAACATAGTACTTCACCTACAAATGGATTTCAGTTCTAAGGATCGGTACTAGCTTTCAGCTTCTTTTACTAGTGTCTATGGAAATAAATTAAGTTTTTGCCATTCATTTTCTATGTTTTGCAAGGCACATGCATCATGAAATTCTTGTAAGTGATTTTGAGGATCAGCGTTATATCCCCCTTCAAATCATGGGATGTTATTCATGTCTAACCTCTTGATCCTACTATCTTTTTGGTGCCTTGTTGGAACTCTCACAACCTCAGTTATGTCTAGCATGCTTCGAGTAGCGAGTAGGGGTTCATCATGATCCTCTCGTTTGTAGCGTCTATGGTGCCTATGCGGTTCCCTACTCTCCCTTCTTCTACGTCGTGATTCCCTAGAGTGCCCTCATCCTTTGTCTTGCTTGTTTCATCTATGACTTACACTTTGCTTACCCTTATCCTCACAATCTTTCTCTCTATGGCTACATTTGGACATTGAAGGAGATGATGAAGGTGAAGAAGAAGAAGAACCGCCACCATGACCGTGTCTACTACCTTCTCTTCGGTGGTCTCTACCTCGATCGTGATTGTGATCATAATGTCCACCTTTGTCATGTGTCCTTGTTCCTTTTTCAAACACTTTGTGTCCATTGGTATCAGCACCTGGGTTGTGAACAGTAGAATGAAGGTTCTAATACACAATCCCTTGGCCAAAGTCAAGGGAAGGAACATCGTTATGTGGACAACTACCTGAGGTAGGTTCATCACCCTTAATTTCGCTTAAAATGTGGGGGGCATCCTTAGACCATTTTTTCTTCAAAGAATTATGGTGTCTCTCCTGTTGCAAATCCCTTTGATGTTGCACCTCTATGGGATGATAGTCTCTCAAATCATAGTCCTACGCAATGTATTCTGCATGTAAGTGTTGCATGCCTATTCGTGTGAGAGCACAAAGAAGCATACTTGGGATTGAACGGTCGGGAGGTAATACTATGCTACCTTCCAAGTCACACCAACGTAGCTGTTCATCTTAATGGAGAGTAAAGGTGAAGTCAGGTACATATTCATCGGGATGAATATATACCACACAAAATTGTTGAGGGATTAGTGGGTCAATATCATGTGTATCCTGCCGCTGATTGCTTCTTGTGTTAGTCCGAGGTGGTAAAGTGCTTTTGTGCGAAGAAGAAGACATCTTCTCTTGTCCAGTGTGCAATGTACTATTATCTTTTCATTAACCAACCCTAAGGGTTCTTTCTAGTGATGTGAATGATTTCCTAAGTTCTACTTAGCGCAAAAACAACTAAGTCCCCGACAATGGCACCAATGATGAGCGGCGAGGTACCCCTATGCTCAACCATATGAATACGAGCGTTTCACGCACGATCCAGTCGAATTCCAAGGACAAAGTGCCTATGTGCCTTTGTGGAATAATAATGGGTTGGTTAATCGTTGTCTTCCCAAACTTACTTGTATGTCATGGTTGTATGGTTAAGTAAGCTTGAGGCATATGATTTTTATGGCTTTTATGTGTTTTATATACTGTGCTAGTAAGGAGGGGAAGAGAGATAACTAAGTAACTAATCTAATATAACTACTCATCAACTAAGTTCTAATCACTCCTAACACTAGTATCCATTCCCACTTTCTGTACACATCCTAAACCAGTGCAACGCTGCTAGGATTTCTAAATGCTAATCGTCACTGGGTTACCAAGAGCCACACGAATGCTCAAAGCGATCGTATTGAGTGTATTTAACTAAGAGAGTTGTAGGGTGAGAGAAATCATTAATCAACTAGGAAAGCATTAAATAATAATTAACACTAATTAATCTATTCTGTATGCTGTAAGGTTTATCGTAAATTTCATCTTTATTGCCGTACACAAAGTGTGCTTAGGTACACAATGCTCGAATAAAGGTTCGTTCACTCTATGACTCCTACTGCGGGCATGCAAAAATAATTCTAACTCTGGAGGGAAAAAATGAAAAGAGTTCAGATAAGGGACTAATTGTCTAATGTGGAAACTAAGGGTGCCGCCTCTTATTTATAGCCAAGGAGACAGGCCGCGATATCGGGTATCTGACATCGCATGGTTGGATCCAATATCGCAGATGCGATATCGCTGTTCATCACTTCTCTATCTTCTTATCATGGCTACCATCTTTGTCTTTAGATTTGGACTTGGATCTCTTCTCCTTCTCCTTGGAATTTTGTTTGTTACTCTTGTTTCTTAAACCACTTAATTTCTTTTTAGCCTTGAGTATCAAATCATAAGCCTCATCAAGAGTTTGTAACTCATGAAAAACCAACTCCTATTGATAGGCCATTTTGAGACCTCCTAAAAAGATTGAAGCTTGTTCATACTCCTTCTAGTTCACTTTAGCTTGATAGAATATATCATAAAATTTGATGTATAATTCTTTTAACATCTTTGTCACTTTGCCTTATGAATTTCAATTTCATAATGGTTTCTTGCCTTTGATAAGACTATTCAAATTTTCTTCTCAACCTATATTTAACTAGATTTCAATCTCTGATGAATTAACCATTTTGTCTTTCATAACCTTGGGACTCCTTTTTCCATTAAGTAGAAGCCATACCTTCTAATCTAGATTTAATAGTAGATACCCTCAAGTAATTTGGTACCTCTTCTAACTCAAAATGTTTGTCAAGTACCTTTAGCCAACTTGAAAAAGAATTGGTGCCATCTACACCATTAAAATTCTTCAATTCAATGTACATAAGTCTTGTAGCATTTTTGAATGTTCTAGCAAGTTTGGCTTCAACTTCCTCTTCTAGCTTGCTAGAAGAAGTAGTTACTACTATTGGAGCCCTTGGAATTCTCATATGAGAAATAGGATTCCCTTCCATTGGAATCCTTAGTTGATGAGTTAGTATACTTCCATAGTTTGATTATCCTTCTTCATCATTTTCTCTATCTCTACTATGGTGTGAAACTTCTACATCTAAACATGAATGCTCATCACCTCCACATGTTTGGATACAAATGGGACCAACATTCCTATCTACCTTTGCACTAATTTCATCCAACCAAGCAACCATTAGTTGAAAGGTAGACTTCATGCTCTTCATGTCTCTATTTAGGGTTTGAACTTGTCTCTTCTTAGGTGCCATTTGAATTTAACAAAATCCTTCAAACAACTACAAGCAACAATCAATCCAAAAGCAATAATATGAATAATTAGCTAAAGCAGTCTTACTCCAATATTAAATCACCTTCTAATATTAAATCCAAATATTATGCAAAGATAATTAATTTGCTAGAAAAATAAGAAAACTAGATATGTTTAATTATTTTAAGATAAGATTACAACAAGGTTCACAAAACCCATAAACATCCAAACAAAACCTCTCAACATTCAAACATTGCTACTTAGCATGAGGCTCTACAACTACACAATGGTTATTTTCAATGCAAGACACAATCAATGGAGAATCTTTCTCACAACTTGGGACTAAGATTTCAACTTACAAGCAAGATCAAAATACACTATCCAACATACAACATAATTGATCTTAGAGCTATAACACATATGCATTATGGTATAAGCATGTAACATAATGCATATTTATTAACCAAGAAAGACTAAAACCCTAGAAAACTATTCTCAAGCTCAACTTGAGAATCCTATGTTGTTTTCATCTCAATTATTTCCAAACTTGGAATGTTAATTTTAGAAGTTTCCTTACTTATTTGGGTTGTCTTTGGCCTTTTTAGGATGCCTCATTGAGAAACAAGAAATTTTGGGAAGACATGTCACTCTGGCTAAGACATCTCCTACTATAGCTGAGATGTCTTAGATGAGATATCTCCTCATTCTATGAGACATCTCATGCATTTATGAGATGTCTTCCTAGGATGTCTATCACAATTTCAATACATCCCTTGCAAGTTCTCAACTTGGCCTAAACATCTTCTATCTTTTAGGGCATCTCTTCTAAGAGCCCAGATCTTAGATAAGATGACTCTATGACCTCTAATATGTCTCCAAAAAAGCTTGAAACCTACAACAACACAAATGTAGGGAAAGAACAAGGGGATTAGAAGAGGTGTCCCTACACCAAAATGTCTTCAACCACTTATTTTCTACTATATTTAAATACTTTGGTATATAGTTATTTTCTAGTACCAAGAGCATAACTATGACATCTCTTTAGGAGTCAAATACTAGATTCTTAAAAATGTCAGTTTTTAGCTACAACTTCAAACAAAAAAGATTCCAATGAAAGTTGACCAACTAATTTGCTTTCTATAGTATTAATTTTTTAAAAAAAATTTAAAGGCTCAAGAATGAAAATATTTTAACTTTTGTCACTATTTATTCTTTATTTTTAATTAATGTATTCTTTTATCTTTAGAGAGAGTTTTCTCCTTCTCTTTATAAGAAATCCTTTAGTAAGAAGTGAAAACTCGTGAGGGCACTTATGAATAAGAACAAGGCCTAATCCTTTTCCTACTACAAAGGGGACATTTTTCAAGATTGGTTCTAAGCACAAAAAGCTGAAAAGGAATCTCAAAACCATTGAGCTCTTTCCTTAAACTCTCTCTTCAATGATCTAATAGACTCTAAATTTTTTTAATATTAATTAGTTAGCTAAAATTATTATCAAATATTTTTATGTTCATCCAAGATACATACATTTGTGAAAGGTTCATTGCCAACAAAAGGCTTAGCTTTTCTTTTAGGGGATGGTGGCCATTTAAACTAAAATAAGTTAGCTAAGGTACAACCCAAGACATATAGCCAATAGGATACTTGAATTGGTAACATATTTCTGAATAAGATAATGAACTAATTACTTTAGCCACCTATCATTGGTTTTTTTTTGATATTAACCTCACACATAAGATGCTTATCGTTTCTATAGAGAGGTAGACATTGCATGCACCTCTTAAGTCATGTTCTTAACACTAATATTATGGGATTGTGAGTATCCAATGTCGAAGTATTATATGGATGAATATGGTGCTTGATGCATGCTTCCATGATGCCTTCATGTAACCATTTCTCATGCTTTAAGTTTGAATTAAGTGAACCAAACAAAAGTAACATGTAGGTGCACTATTTTTTCCATGTAAACTATTTGCTAAAATCATCTTTATCATCATCATCTTAGCCTTGTCCCAAGAAAATAGAGCTAGCTACATGAGTTATTTTTGTGAAAAAGCATGTCTTGTTGGTGGATCGAAGGTTGTTTCCCTCTAAAATGGAGGCTAAAGGGGTATGAAGATCCTTTGTAGTTCCATGCTATCTTAACCATATTAACCAACAAGGAGAACTATATGGCCCTGATTTTGTGGTGGTCACAAATATGTGGGCAACTTTGGTTGGATAATCTAGGTACGGTGCCATGCCAATCCTTGTACTAGATTGTGAGGGATCTGGGGGTGAGGCATCCCCATGTAGATACATCGTAGCCCACTACCGATGATGTCTACAAGGGTTGATTGAGTACTTATGTGTTATACTTGATGTAATATTATAGATACTTCCAATACTTATGTATATGGTGCACTAGGTACGCCTTCCATCTACTAATTGATGACGATCATGTATTATGCTATGCATGCAAGATTAGTAATTACTAAGGCATAGTCTATCTTGAGTATGCTCTGGATGACATACATTGATTTGAGACTCAAGGGTGGTGTCAAGGGTGGTGCCAAATGGTACTTTTCCAAAGTAGGACCATTACACTTGGTATCAAAGCCACAAGGTGTGTGTTGCAAGTGCAATTCGTAGTTCATTGTTTGATTGTTCATGAGACATGACACTAGGGAAGAAGAGTAAGAAGAGCTTCAATGTGAATGATGCTCCTACTACCCTCAGCCCTCATGATGACATGCAAGATTATGTGCATGATGAAGAAGCAAATGTGTTTTCTAAACCTCAGAATTTAAGTGATGGTGATGAGGTCCCCTACAAAGAGCCAAACTCTCTTGAAAAGTTATAAGAGATATGGGAATAGCTTTTGGATGTGGATAATGTGATCCTTAGTGATCTTCCTATTGGTGATAAGGTCAAAATGGTACATGACCTTGTGGAAAATATGGATGTCCCTTTTCTTCAAGAGCTTAACCTAGAGATAAAGCACAAACTTGCTTTTGCCCAAAATCATGAACTCCAAATTCATGTGAAATGAATTGAAGACATGGTCAATAATGTTCAAGTTTTGATGGACAATGTCTAGGTTTCAATGGTGACATTCTCCAATGGATGATCACCTTGGAAAGACAATTAGAAAAACTTAAATCAAGAAATGAGAGCCTCAAAAATTAGTTGGTAATTGAAGCAAAAGCTATGACGTCTAGTTCTAGATGGTTGGTCCATAAATTTCAAGTAAAAGAGCCCAATATGTATCAGGGCGAACATGATGATAAACTCTTAGATAACTTCATGTTTGAGATGGAGCATTTCTTGAAAATGAATGAATATCTTAAAGACATGAAAATCAATATCACTATCAATAAGTCCAATTTTTGATGAGTAATGATATTGCAACAACGATAGTGTGGATACAATATCGTAGCACATGCTATGTCATCATTGATACGATATCTTGGGATGTTTGTAGCCTTATAAATATGACACTTGGATGCATAATCCGCATAACTTTTCATTCCATAATAACTAGACTTTGTCAATTTTATTTTGCAAATTTTGACTTAACATTTAGAAGTGTGAATGCCCTCAGTGTGGTGTGTCTTAGTGAATGACATCTTTATTCAAACATATTGTGCTTAGGCACAATTTGCAAACAAAAATAAAGATCGAACTATTTCTCACCATTACAGCATTCTCCTAGTTTACTATTTCTACTTGGAATAATGTTTACTATTTTCTAGCTTAGTGTTTACTTCTCCAAAGTACTTTACTTTTAACTATTGATAGTAAGTGGAATGAGTATGATTAGTTTTGAGCACTCAAGTGTAATCGTTTGGTATCCTAGAAGTGTTATTGCTTGGTACTCCCAGTGGCATAATGCTTAGTAGCCCAGTAACAGTTGCATAAAGCCTAAGGTGTATGCAAAAAATCAAGAATGGATACTCATTGCATAGGATAGATTAGATTTACTTATCTATTTTACTTAGACTTAGAAATTACTCTCTCTTCACTATGACTATGCTTAGGAGTTTCAGCCCTACATCATCATCTATCATACACCTCACCATGAGCTAAACCATACCCTTAGATTTCATTGGCTTCATGTGGGAAGACAACAATCTCGAACTTAAACCAATTACTAGAATATTAACATTGCCTCATCCATGGATTACAATCAGCTAATGCATGAACACTGGTGACTTTTATGGTTGGGTGTTGGATTGCTCCACCACTCATCATTGGCATCGTTATTAGGGATGTGTCAATGTATGCTAAGTAATTAATATTATAAAGTTTGCTGTATTAGGAATCCAAAGTTAAAATTCATAAACTCCTAATAATTAAGCACACTCAAGTAAATGTCTAAAAACAACAACATGGCTTCAATCAAAGACAAATCACCACTTGCCAAAGAATCAAAAAGAAGCAATGACAGAATCAATGATGAAGAAGAATGGAGTATGCCAATGTAAGCAAGGATTTCATATGATCATCATGATTCTTACTATCTTGATTTTACTTTCATCTTTCACCAAGATGGGAAACTAAGGTGGAGGGATCTTCAAGGTAACATTTTTCTACCTCTAGAGTGTTCAACGTCCATCATGCTTTCGACAGCTCTAAGGAATATGAATCTAAGTAATGAACTTGATGAGTATCATGTGACCAAACACATGACAAGGTCATATTAGCCCACTAAGAAGCAAGTCAAAAAAGATGTTGCCATGGAGATTAAACATGTCCATGATAAGGAAAATAAAATAAACTCTCTTGTTATCTTAGAAGAGCTTGATGGTGATGCATTCATCGTTGAACATCTCCACCATAATCATGAAGTCCATTCGTAAATACCTATCATCTGATTGGAGAAACCTATTAAAGTTCAATTACATTCTACCTTAGTACAGACATCTAGAAGGGAGGCAATAGACTCAAAGTATAAGTAGGACTCAAGGACAAGAGTTTCTATTGGTTCTTAAAAAGAAGAATACCAAAGTCACGAAAGGAGAACAAGCTAGCACCGTTCTCCCACTACCTTATCTTCATCCTCACGATTGTCAGTGGACTTTGATAGGAGGAGGTAGAGGTACCAAGGACATGACAGGGAAGAAAAAAGAACTCATGATCATCATGACCATCACCCAGGGCACTCGTATGAAGAAGATAAAGACTAGGAACAAAGAAGATGCAGGAATAGGTGAGATGATAAAGAAATACATGAGCACTAAAGGGGGTACCACTACAATAGAGAACACAAATAGAAAGTGTTGGCGACCTTTTGGGATGCGACCGCCAACGAGTGTCCTCGAACAGGATTTAGGTGCCTGCTGGTCTTTGGCAACACTAAGGCCCATATACCTCCAAATAAAATTAGTAGTTAATGTGAGTATGTCTGTGTGTTGTTGCGGCGTGTGGTTGTGAAAAATGTAACGATTGCATTGTGTGTAAACTACAAATGACTTACTTTAAAGAGATTCAGCCAACTTTGCCAAGTACTGTGAGTTGTTGAAAGTTTCCTATTTTGTTCAACTACCTAGTCTACGCGGTCCTTATAATACCTACTTGTAACAAATAAAATTTTGCAAAAACATTTGAGCACAACTCTGCAAATCTACTCCTAATTTTCCCCAGATAAAGAGATAGTTCCACAAGAAAACTAGAAATAGAGCAAGATTCAATGGAAATAGACAGAAAAGAAAAGAAAGCAGATTTGTGTAGACCTCAAATATTTCAACAAGGTAAAATGACACAAGTAAACACTTCACAATAAAGCTATCCCAAATTCAATATCTACGAATTGTTCAAACTTCCAAGGCTCAAACAAGCAATTTCTTCAAGACAATCCTACTATGCTACCAAAAATTGCTGCGTAAACTACCATGTACGAGACTCCATTTTGGCTAGACAATAGATGCCAACGATTGCATTCAACAGAACCTTCGA
>MNCI01001533.1:474997-498152 GCA_015680685.1 Gnetum montanum
CATAAAGTTAGGAGGAATTAATATTTGTAAATATTATAAATATTTCTTTTGTAAGTAATTTATTAAAATAAATCTAAAATCCCTAATCTAATTTAATTTAATTAAAATTTTAAATACTAAGTGTCATTAAGCTCTAAGATTTTTTCATAAAAAATATAATATAATATCCACCTTATTGGTGGTAGTGGTAGTTAATTTATCCTTTCTGTATATCTGATAATTGAAATTTAAATTTGGGATGGCCCGAAATATGAGTCCGAAGGTGAAGACACCAATCTTGCAACTGCCAACAACTGATTCAAATTATCTTCTTCGGCCAAAAATCGTTACCAACAACTGCCATCTCAGGAGAAGACTTAGCCACCGCGTTAGGAGACGTCGCCATCTGTTCCGTAAGGATCTGCAACTGTTGTAACCTTTGCCTTTCAAAAATGCCCTTCAAGTTTTGATAATTATACGATTTGATCATCGCTCCGTATATTTCGCTACTTTCCATCTATGATGACTGGTAAACTGTCTGGCTTACAAAGTTTTCTTCCAACATTTGGTGCAGATTCTTCAAGCAATGTCCAACAGGGATTTTAAGGCATTTTCCATTGTTGTGGATGAAAACCCAAATTTGTTCATCGCGTGAAATAGGCGTCCATTCTTCTGAAATCCATCTTCCAAAATAGCCACAAGTGTCTCTGCTGAAATCGATGATGTGCCCGCTGCGTTCCACCCTAAACTGGCCTCAGTACAGCCTGCACGCGATTACTGCCCGAAACCCCTTCAATACGGCTCAGTCGTGAAAGAAGGACCTTCCATGCGCTCCATGAACTCGGGTTCACGGTTTTCGGCATCTGGCGAGCCGGCTACGGCTGCGTTCGGTAACATAAATCTGGCTGATGTGCGGGTGCAGCTCTGAATGGCACAAGCTGATGTATTTGCCCCAAAACCACGACATTCAGTTCTGTATTTTCGATTTTCTATTTTTTCTCCAGCAGCGTTAACAATGGGCTTTTGGACTTACGGAAATTTGGGTTCATCTGCAACACAGAAACCTTCACATCCTTTGATAATTTAAATTTACGAAATTCAAAACCTGTTGGTAGTCCGTCCGTTAGGTCCTTCACTTGCTTCCAACTCTTAACCAATTCTTGACACTCCATTACCCACAGTGTTGTCTATTTTGCCAACATTAACAGGGAGTATGCTTTCTTGTGGTAAATAACCACCTCCTTTGTTTGTTATTCCATTCTTCACTAAAGGAAATAATTTGGCATTTTAATTTTACTTTCCAAGAAGGCTTCAACATCAAGATTATTTACCAGTGGGTTGCTTCTCCAAGAATACCCATCAACTCACAATACTAAACTGCAAATTTACAACCAAGGATTGTGCTAATTTTGAATAAAATATTCCAACTATTCCATGTAATGGCCAAATGTGCCAACAGAAAGGCATAAGCACCAAAGGGGGTACCACTACAACAAAGCTCATGAACCTAATTATGATGATGAACACCTATTGGCTACTCAAAGTATAATCAATATCAGGGAAGTTGTTTATATCCCAACCAGGCATGTAAGGGATAGTCATATCAAATGGCTAGACATGAAAAATATGCCTAGCTTTGAGGGTGGTTATAATGTTAATCCACAACACCACCTTCAAGCATTCCACGATGCCTGCACCGTACAAAACATTGAAAGTGATTAGCATAAACCAAATTTGGTATAGATCACTTAAACTAGAATAAATCACAAGGTGGAGTACCATGCTAAAGCTCTTCAATGGCAAATATCAAACTTATTCCTAGGTGTCCAATTTACGGAAATAGATCCAAGGATGGAAGTAAGGGACTCATGAATCTCTTGATGCAATAATGGACAGGTATTATTCACTACTACATAGGTGTCCAAGCCATGTATTTTCCCAATGGGAATAACTAAGGTACATTTTTAATGGACTTTGAAACAAGACAAGAGATATCCTTGGGGTTTATGCCCAAGGCTAATTATTCAAAATGTCTACCCATCAGATTCAAAGATTGATTGACCAAGTGGCAAAGAATGAAGGCAAGTTAAGGAAAAGAGAATCAACGAAAGAATATAACAAAGATCCATCTATTAGAAAGGGCAGTGAAAGAGTTTGTGACATATAAGAAGAAGAGACCTTAGATCAGGCAGCAGAAAAGGTAGAGAAGATGTGAAACTCAGTTGATGAGAGATTTACAATAGCCTTGAATATTATGGAGGAGCAAACATAGCAAACCTTTAGTAAAGGCAAGGATAAGAAAAAGAAGAGAGGCTTTGGACGAAAGGGCAAAGTGGTTTCAGTGGCTGAGTGTTTAGACATAAGCTCTAAAGATGAGGAAGGATGTGTCGTATGTCAATACAAACATCCCAAAGGATGTTATCTAGTAATGTCACACTTACAAGAAACAAGGGCAAATGCACTTACAAGAAATAAATGCCCAAAAGGTTACCTTACCCTCAAGGTAACTACACATAAAACTTCCAACCCATGTACTATCGCATTGGAGATTACCCACAGGAACAAGAGCAGTATTATCAATAGTGGCAACAATCCCAATCATGGATCATGGCACCAGCATGCCAACAATATCCATATTGGAAACCAAACCCATATGGATACTATGTGCAATGTCCAATCTCTCCTAGTAATGTTGTTGTTCAAACTCCACAATACTATCTAGCTGAGTACCACAAACCAACACCACCAATGACAGATTCAAACTTGTATATGCATCCATTAGTAGCTAGTTCTTTAAACTGACATCCAAATCCTTTACCACCAGTGCCACTTCCTATCATGTAGGGGGAATTACTATCTCAACCACAATAGAAAAGTACAACAAGGGTGGTTAGCATGTAAGAGGAAGTAATCACATGTGAACCACAATCTAGGAAATGACCGTTCTTCCAAACAAATCCTAAAAAGGTTTGAAGGATGGGGATTACATTCACTTCCACCCCATCCACATTCACTCCTTTAGAGAGCAACAAGATTTCCTTATTTTCAAGCATCAATGTAACTATTATCATGCTTACCCAAATAATTACTCATTAGATAAAGGTAGAAGCACTTCCATAGAACCAAATAGATTTAGGAAGTCCATTAGTTTACCTTCAGATAGTAGGGCATAAACCATACAAGGCTCTACTTGATTCTAGTTCAAGAGTGAACCTAATCTTATAAGAAATGTATTAGGCCTAGAATTTACCATCATTGAAGAAGAACAACATTCAGTTAGAGCTTGCAGACCATTTGATCACAATTCCACTAGGACAAGTTGATGATGTGATCACAACTATTAGTGGCTAGTCTTACCATACAGATTTTTTAGTAACTCATGTTGATAAAAATAAGGAAGAGTCTTTTATCATCATGGGAAGAGCTTGGCTTATCACTATTAATGCTAAGGTTGGTATTCACGACTTATCCTTGGAGATTTCGAAGGAAGATGAAGTTGGCATCATATAGAGACATAGAGTTCCATGTATTACATACAACGATAATGGGTACAATTGCATGTAGAAGATATGGGCCATCAAATGGAAAGATACCAAGGCATGCAATAAATGTATAGAAGAAATATGTATGCAAAAATGTCTATATTGTGACAGCCACACAACAAGAAGGCACCTACTAGCTAATTGCAAATGAAGAAACTGAATTCAACAAATACATGGAACCAATAGATGAGATTATTAGTGCCTACGTAAAAGAGGCTAATAAGCTAGAGCAATTAGAAAAAAGGCACTCCTACCCACATATAAGTTAGGAAGAAGAAACAAACTAGGGACAATTAGAAATCCTAGATACTATGGAGCCAAAACTATTAGAATTAAAGGTCCTACTGACAACATTAGAGCATGCTTTCTTGAACAATAAGAAGTTGGTAATAATCAATGCTAACTTAAAGAAAGAACAAAAGAAGAAGTTGCTAAAGTATCTAACAAATGGCCAATGGCATTTGCATGGTCTTATGATGAGATCACCCACATTGATCCATGAATCTGTCAACATCAGATATATACTTATCCAATAGTAAAACCAACATACCAATCCCAAAGAAGGCTTAATCTAAAATTGAAATAAGTAGTTAAGCATGAGCTCAAAAATTTACTGAAGGTAGGATTCATCTATCCTATCGTAGATAGTGAATGGGTCAGTCCTTTGGTAATCATTCCAAAGAAGGAGGTAAGTGGAGAGTATGTATTGATTTTTTATTATTGAACTTTGTCACATTCAAGGTTCATTTCCCATTGCTGTTCATTAACCAAGTCCTGGATACTATTGCAGGACATGAGTACTATATCTTTCTAGAAAAATATATCAGATATAATCAGATCTGCATTGTGTCTGAAGACTAGGAGAAAATCATGTTCACTAGGCCATGGGGAATGTTTGCCCATAAATAGATGCAATTTGGTCTTTGCAATGTGCCAACCACCTTCAAGAGACTAGTACTTAGCATCTTCCAGAAATAGATTGGAAATGGCGCTAAGGTATCCATGGATGATTTTTAAACATATGGGCTCGATTTCAAGCAAGTGCTAGACTAATTAGAGTCAGTACTAAAAAGATGCATGGACACAAAACTCAAGCTCAATTGGCAAAAAAGCCACCTTATGGTCTAGAATGGCATAGTGTTGGGACACAAAATATCTCAAAAAGGCATTGAGGTAGATCCTGAGAACATTCGAGTCATACAAAATAGCACTAAGAGGCCACAAACAGTAAAAGAGGTTAGATCATTTTTGGATCATACAGGATATTATTAAAGATTTATAGAGAATCTTTCAAAGATAGCAAAACTGCTAGTGGAACTCACTAAGAAGGATGCACCCTTTGAATGGACAGAGTCATGCGAAAAGGCATTTGAGACTCTGAAGCAGAAACTAATTGAGATAAGAATCCTTTAAGCTCTGGATTGGTTTAGGCCTTTTCACAGCATGACATATTCTTCCAACTATGTGCTTGGTGCAGTACTAACATAGTTAGACAATCAGAAGTAACCATACTATATACACTATACTAGCAAAAGCATCACCAAGGCACAACTAAACTACACCACAACAAAAAAGGAGCCAATGGTCATGGTGTCTATGCTTGAGAAGTTTAGACATTATGTGCTTAGGTATTAAATTTATGTCCATACTAATCATAGTGCCATCTAATTTCTTATTAATAAACCAGTGGTTAGTCCTAGCATGATTAGATGGCTTGTTATTCTGCAAGAATTCAACATCACAATCATTGATAAAAAGAACATAAAAAATGTGGTAGCTAATCATCTATCAAGGCTAAGGTGGGATTCCCAAGATCAAGTAGAACCTTTATCCAACCAGTTTCTTGATGAAGACCCATTTATCAAAATAATGAAGGTTGTAAGTTCAACAAGGAAGCCATGGATAGTAGAATATCTAACCTATCTATGAACATAAGAGCTTCATGTTGAATGGAATAAGAAATAAAGAGAACACTTCCTTCATAGATCAAATAGATATATGGAAGTTAATGAAAATCTATACAAGATTTATGTAGATGGGCTAGTCAGATGATGTGCGCCAAAATGTGATCAATAAAGAGTTTTACAAGATGCCCATGAAGGCCCATGTGGTGACCACTATGTAGAATGCAGAATGACACTCAAGCTAATGATGGTAGGCTACTTTTGGCCTACATTGTTCAAAGACATCCACAATTTCACACAATCTTGTGAAATATGCCAAAGGGATGGAGGAATTACAGCCATAAATGAAAGGGCACAACAATGGATACAACCACTTGGGTCATTCGATATATGGGGAATTGATTTCATGGGCCCCATAACGCTTATGTCAAATGGACAAAAGTACATAATCATGACTATGGATTACTATACAAAATGGGTAGAGGTAGCAACAATTAGAGATTGTAGAGCCAAGACAACTACCAATTTTTTCCAACAACATGTGGTGAACAAATTTGGAGTACCTAGAATGTTCATATCAGATAATGGAACTCACTTCATTAATGCTACTTTTAAAAAGCTCATCCAACAACTTAGGGTAAACCATAAATTGACCACAACATATCATCCCCATGAAAATGGTCAAGTCGAAGTTACTAATTGAGAGATTACTAAAATAATCACTAGGATGGTTAGTTAGTTTAGGAAGGACTAGAGCACTAAACTAAATGATGCTCTATGGGCCTATAGGACATCCTAGAAATTACCTATAGTATATTCACCATATGAGTTAGTCTATGGTAAGTTACCAACACTTGCAATCCAGGAAAAGCTCCACACTCTAGCTACTACCAGTTAAATTGATCTTGATTTGAGCTTTGCCTAATGAGAATGCCTCATGAATATGAACCTCTTAGAAGAAAATAGGCTTCTTGCACTCATGAGTAATGAAGTCCACAAACATTACTCCAAACTTAGGCATGACACCCATATAAGGCAAGTTTTCATACAACTAGGTGATAAGGTCCTTTACTATAATCCCAATCATGTACCACAAGAAGCCAAATTTTAGACATTTTGGAAGGGACCGTATATTGTTGAAGCAACTTATCCATTGGGTGCCTTACACATATATCACCCATCCTACCCACATAAGCTCATATTAACATCCAACAAGTCAAATTTTATCATGAACATCTTAAGGAGTCAAAACGATCTATCATGGTGTCTTCTAATCATTCTCTCTTCAGTTTGACTTATCCTAATGATAGTCATGAGGGTGTCCATCTAGACACATAAGTACTTTACTGAGTTTTTCACTTTCCTTTTACTTTTTTTACATTTCTTGATACATTTTTTTCATTCTTGTATACTTTTCAATTTCTTAATTATTTAAAAAAATTTCATTCTTTACCAATTTTTCATTCTTTTCATCTTTTCATTTTTACTATCTTTTACAATTTTTCATACCTTGTTTCCATTTTACTTGTACATATTTTTGTTAAATCATTAATAAAGCACCAAGAATAAGGCAAGATGTAGTCTCAAATGAGGTCAAGATTTCTCTATGTTATTAAGTCATAAGGGACTAATTGTTTGTATAGGAAGACCACAACATCCATTCATCCATTCCAATAATAAGAGGTTCTGACCATGGCCATAATAATATTCTTTCCCATCATAAAACTAAGAATAAACTTCTCATCATTATTCCTAGATAGAAAAGTGAAGAACCAAGTGGAAATGTGAAGGATGTGACATCAAGGAGATTTGTGGAATCTCTCAGATCACTACTGTATGTTCTATCATGTTGCTAAGTTGTAATAATATCCTTGTAAATATAACAAAAAATAGGAGTAAGAGTACAATAATTACTACCTTACCATGTCACTGGAAAGGCATGTTACCCATGCTTGAAGGTAGTCCTCTGGTAAGGTTGACATAGATAAAAATAAACCTCATGCATAAAATAAATTTCTAAGGGTTCCACTAGAAAGACATGTACCCATGAAGGTGGGCAACTTCTTAGGAATTTCAAAAATAATAATAAGAAGTATAATCAATAAAATCCTCCCTTAGACAAAACACCAAGTGATGATACTCCTTATAACTATGATAGTCTTATGGTTGTGAATTTGAGAGGTGAAACACGGCGATGTCACTGGACAGTGGTTTGGACTTCGTTTAGAGCTTGGATAGAGAGGCTAATGATTACTTTAACCACCAATAACACACAAGAATTCATTATGGCTATGGTAAGACACCTCACATCCCAATTTCATCAATCCTTTTTATAATCCATCTCACCTCACCATACAATTAATCATAACTTACGGTTTTGTATAATATAGCATAATTTTTTCAACCTAGTACTACTAACATGTGTGTTGTGCTAGAAACATATGCATTACATTAAACTCCTTGGGTGCTTATGGACACTTTGAGGCATGGTTCTACAAGGGCACTAAGGGTTGGAGATTGCTTTGGGGAGGATCCACTTGTATAACTATTGTATTTCATACTTCATAAGCAATACCACATCATCTTAAGCCTTCCAAGAATAACAAATGTCAATAAATACTTCCCTTAATATCCAAAAACTTCATGTATACACTGATGAGCAGCGAGGTACCCCTACGCCCAACCATATGAATCACTAAGGAGTTCACGTGTGATCCAATTGAATTCCATAGACCTATAGTTCTCTAGTGCACTAATTCTCTAGGAAGTGAAATGGGCAATGAGAATATTTGTTGTCTTCCCAACTACACTTATGAAGCTTAAGGATATGGTTTAAGTGTAACTAAGGAACATGATTTTTATCATTTTTATGTTTTATAAATTTAATCACCTACAACAAGAATGAAAGGTAGAGTAATTTAAAATCTAATTCATCTACTACTTAGCTAGCCTAACACAAGTGCCTATTCCCACTTTCTAGACACATCCTAAACATGTATAGCTCTGTTGGGCTACCAAATGTTAAGTGTTTTTGGGTTACCAAGTGTTACACGTATGCTCGAGGTGGTTGTGCTTGTGTTCATTAACAACTGAAAATTAATTACTCAATTAAAGTGCATTAAAGTGAAGTGCATGAATATTAAATGCATCAAGGAAACATTTAATCTATTCTCAGTGCTACAAGGATGATCAAAAGGATTCGTTTTTATTCCTGTCACACTACTGTGCTCGGGTACATCAGTGTTCGAACAAAGATCCATACATGCTCAAACTCATGCTATAAGCACTCAAAAAATATTCTAACTCTAGAGAAAACAAACTGTAAGAGCTTCACTATGCTATGACAAAACTATATGAAAATCATAAGCCCAAACACTATATTTTTAGGTTGGCATATACCCTACGATATCAAATATGTAACATTGCATCCTGTGCTCCAACATCAGATATCCGATGTCAAGGCTTTGATATCAAAGCCAATTAAAACATGATTCATCATACCCCCATGACTAAATAAAAACTCATTCTCGAGTGAAGAGGAGGAGGAACAAGTTCCTTACAAAATATTAGGAAGGTATGGGATTATTGACTGACATACAAACTAACTCAGATGGAACAATAAACCCTAAGTGCCCAAGTGTACAGAGTTACAATCTTTACAAAATTGGGTGTTCATGATAAGAGAAGTGAACACCCTAGATAAAATTGACATCCAACACCTCTTAAAAGCTTACGAGTGAGAGAGAAGATACAATGATCATGAACGGTCCTTGTTGTGTTGTATTGCCACATCATCCTTGGTGAAGATTAGTTCCACTTCCAGTCCATGCTTCCCACTACAGTCACAACAAAATCACAAATTAGTATCCAATGTGTAACACATAGTTGTTAAGTACCTTGTCTCATTGATGGTTACAATCGACTAGGTTGTGATTATGGTAAATTGATTCCTTTAGGAGTGTTAGTGGAAGACTAAAAAATAGGGTAAAATAGATAAGCAGTCCATTAAATTTGAAAAAGTTCTACACAAGGAAATATTTGAAGAGGGTGTAAGAATTCATAATAATAAAAAGGGAAATTTCATTAAAAAATGTTGTGAAGATGTGCACAATTGGATGCCATTGATGAGGTAAACAAAAGGATTTGATTGTAAGAGTGTCTAAGGATAAAGAACTTAACTAATCCAACTAAAAGATATCTAAGTGGATCCTCCCCAAAGTAGGCACAAGCCTTTTATTGCCCTTACATAACTTCAAACTGAGGAGTTCGTGGGCCCCATGGATGATTAATGATTATGGAAGGTTAAGTACAAAAACTTGGAAGAAACTATCTAAGAATTTTGACACATCAAACCAGAACATTGAACAAGAACATGAAACTAGTAGTGAGGTGAAACATGTAAAGCATAGATAGACGAGAGAGAGTGAAATGGAGTTCCTAATTAAAGTCACATGAAGTCCCTTATGAATATTATGGTTAAATGACTTGATAAGATCCATCCTTAGTCCAAATCAAAACCAACCACATTCAGTGACTTCGCATCGCCATTCTAAGACCATTCCACCCCCCTAAGACACAACAGTGCTCCCACAAGACAACCACCAGTCCTTATTAGAGAAAAAAATAGAAGTAGGAAGTGAAGAAGGACCTTAGTTAGAGAGGACCTTCAAGCATGGGTAACATGTTTTTCTAGTCCCATAACTAGTGCTTGTAGCTCATTTATTTTGTCTAAGGGATGTGCTTTGAATTCCCATAATTCTTTTTTGAAATGGAAATGACATCATGCAAGAATTATTCATTTATTGTATCTAAGGAATGTGCTTTGAATTCCTGTCATTTTTTTTATGAGAACCACAACATGCAAAGGCTTATTCAACTTCCTTTTATTGTGTCATTTTACATCAACTCCCCTTGAAGTCACATCTTATTCAAACCTTTGAATCTTTCCAATTTTGAAAACTATCAAAGTCACAACTTTGTTATAGTTTTATTAATGAAAAAGGAACTACATATTTCCAAAAAAAGGAAAACCATAGAGGGTGTGAATGGATGGATATTGTGGACTCATTACCTATTGCATGAATAAGAAACCATGTCCTAATCATCAATAACAAAATTGAAAGCTAGAATCCAGACACCAACAAAAAAATAACAAAATAGTATATACCACCATCAAGCAACGAATTACCACTATGCCTGGCACTTATTAACAGAAGTTAGACAGTCACACCAAAATAAAAGAAAATGTAAAATATTCAAGAAATAGAAAATTTACTAACGATGTTGTAAAACAAAAATGTGTAAAACAAAAATGGCAAAAAACTAAGGAGCTGCTTATATAGTTAACATGGATGGCCATCTCCCCCAAAATTGAGTTGAAAGGAGGAGATCCAAAATATTAAGCATTGTTGTCCATTCGATGAGGATTTTGTTGTATTTGTTGGCTTATGCTCATGGAAAGATTTGACTTATTGTATGTTGGCCAACTATTTCTTATTTGGGCTCTTAGGTATGTAGATCATCATGGCCCCACAAGGAAAAGTTTCATAAATTATATAAGGTCCTTATCACAATGTTTGAAACTTAGTTCATTGAAGTACGTGTGTGGGATTCTAGTAGAGAACCTTATCTCCTAGTTGAAATTTGACTTTCCTGATTTTAAGGTCATTGTGCTTTTTCTTGAATTCCTTTAGTAACTCGTTATATGATAGGGCTGCCAATCAATTTTCATCTAGCAAGTTAAGATTCATTAGTCTTTCTTTTTTGTGCTAGACTCAAGTCAGGGTCAAGGTCATAGGTTGTTAAAAGTGTATGGAGCTCGAATTAAATAGGAAGTGTTGGTAATTTTTTGTACACAAGCTCATAGGGAGAATAGCTTATAGGAAGTTTCCATGTTGAGTGGTAGGCCCAAAGGGCATCATTAAGTTTTATGCTCCAATCTTTCCTCTATTTGCTAACAGTTCTTATTAGAATCCTTGTAATTTCCCTATTGGTAACCTCAGCTTAACCATTAGCTTGGGGTGGTAGGGTGTTGTGAGTTTATGTTCAACCCCCAAGCATTGCATGAGCTTTTGAAAGGTAGTGCCTGTAAAGTGGGTTTCATTATCAATAATTAATGCACATGGAATACCAAACCTATTTACAACATTTTTTTGTACAAACTGAGTAGTAGTAGAATATGTACAGTCAATGGCTTGTTCTACTTCTGCCCATTTTGTATAATAGTCAACAATGACTACGATGTATGCTTTTCCATTTAACATGGATATGATGGAACCCATGAAGTCAATGCCCCAAATGTCAAAGGGTTCTAGTGGTTGAATCCATTATTGAGGTTTCTCCATTTGATCAGTCATTCCACCATCTCATTGACATTGTTCACAAGAGTGGAAATATTGATAAGCACCCCTAAAAATTGTTGGCCAATAGTACCCTGCCATCATAATTTTAATGGCAATGTGTCTCCTAGCATAGTGGCCTCCACAAAGACCTTCATGAGCATCTTAGAAAAGGTGTAATTAATTAGCATCAAGGACACACCATTAAACTAGGGCATCGGCACACACCTTGTAGAGGTATTCATTGATCTCCATGAAGTGTTTCACCTAGTGAAGAAACTATTGTTTCTTTCGGTGGTCCAACCCTTGTGGTATCTCTTGAGTGAGAAGATAGGTGAGAATGCCATCATACCATTTAGGTTCATTGGGTAATTATTCAGTTATAGCCCTAGCAGAGAGGAGTTCTTGAGGAAACATATCCGATAATGGGCTTTCTTCCTCTTTGTTATTCCATCATAACTAAGACAAGTGGTTAGCAACCACATTCTCAATACCCTTTCAATCTACCATTGTGAGATCGTATTCTTGTAAGATCAGTAGCCACCATATGACATAGGGGCTCAGTATTGGCTTGTTCATTAGGAAGTAGATAACACTATGGTATGTGTGCACAAACACTTTATATTTAAGCACATAATGCCTAAACTTTTCTAGAGCAAACACCACTGCCATCAGTTCTTTTTTTGTAGTGGTGTAGTTCAATTGTGCATCCACAATGCTTCAGCTAGCATAGTGGATGTAATATGGACATTTCTTATCATCCATCTACATAAGAACAACTCCCAAAGCATAATTTGATGTATTTTTCATAACATGAAATGATCTAGATTAGTTGAGTGCTGGTAGGATTGGAGTTTCTACAAGTTTCTCTTTTAGTTGTTGGAATGCTTGTTCATATTCCATGATCTACAAAAATGGAGCATCTTTATTTGTCAACTCTACCAACGATTTTGCGATCTTAGAGAAATTCTCTATGAATCATCAATAGTAGCCAGTATGTCCAAGGAATGACCGAACATCTTTGACAGTTTCTGGTTGGCAAGCTATTTCTTGGATGATCATTATTTTTTTCAAGATCAACCTCAATTCCTATTTGTGATATTCTATGCCCTAATACAGTGCCTTCTTGAACCATTAGATGGCTCTTTTGCTAATTAAGCCTGAGATTTGTCTCAACACATCATTTCAGTACTTACTCAAGGTGGTCCAGGGCTTGCTCAAATGTAGCTCCATAAGTGGAGAAGTCATCCATGAAGACTTCCATACCACTACCAATTTTCTACTAAAAAATACTTAGAACTAGGCATTAAAAGGTAGCAGGGGCATTACATAGACCAAAAGGCATCTTACAATATGCAAAAGTTCCCTAGAGACTTGTGAATGTTGTTTTGGCTTAGTCCTCTAGCATGATCTAGATTTGGTTATAGCCACTATAATCATCCAGAAAACTATAGTAGTAATGTCTAAATATTGTGTCTGATACCTAATCAACAGATGGCAATGGAAAATGATTCTTGAATGTTTCCATATTTAGTAGCCAAAAATCGATGCAAACTCGCCACTTGCCACCTTTCTTTGGCACTATCACAAGTGGACTAATCCATCCACTATCCACAGTGGGATAAATGAACCCTACCTTGAGGAGTTATTCAATTTTCTCTTTGATGATTTGCTTTAGTTTAGGGTTTAACTGCCTCTATGGTTGCCTCTTTGGCTTCATGGCTGGATTAGTGGAGATGCAATGTTGGCATATCCTAAGATCAATCCTTGTGAGTTTAGGATATGACTAGCCAAAGGCTACTGACCATTTTTCAACCACATTCAACATCTTTTTCTTTTCTAGAGCAATATTTGCATTGATTATGATCAACTTCCCATTTTTTAAGAACACATATTCCATGCTAACTAGGAGAGGTTTTAGCTCAAGGGGCTCTTTCTTGAAATTTTTAGTAATTTCCAACTCTCCCCAATAGGTATCATTATTTACATCATCAGAGAGTTGGTAATGAACTTGCTCTAGTTCATCAATGCATGTGACATCTGCGCATGTTAGGCTCTCAGTTGCTTCCATGCAAAATGTGCTACTCTTAGAATCAACAGTCAATCATTGGGTGCCCTCTTGTTTTGTGGCTACTGCATACAAACACCTTTGGATTTCTACTTCTGATGCATACTACTTACATGTAGAGATGGGTGCTCATTTCATTGCCCAAATTTTCTGCACAAAATTGCACCCTATATCACTATATGTAATGCATGGAACTTGCTTCTTCTCAATCTTTCTGAATGCATTTTCTTTGGATATTTATAAGGAAAGATCTCTGATGTCCATCCTAGCATTAATGGTGCTTAGCCATGCCCTTTCCATGATGATTGGGAAGGCCCCTTTGCAGTTCTCCACTTTGACCACTAGGAAATTAGTAGGATAAGACCATCCACAGATAGTGATCACAATGTTTTCTACTAGTCTTAATGAAACAGTGATGGACTGGTCTACCAATTCTAATCTAATATTACTCTTCTTTAAAGGAGGCAGGTTCCATGTAGTATACATCTCATGAGAGATTAGGTTGACACTAGAACTAGAATTAAGAAAAGCCTTACATGGTTCATTCCCAATAATCTACAAATAAATTAGAGGACTTCTAGGATCCGCTAACTTCCTAGGAAGGTTTCCAACATGGATCCAATTAGATATGGCATGAGTAAGCATCATAGTATGGATCTTGGATGATGTTTGGTTTGAAGGGGACTTGAAGGAATTTGATATAGAGGAAGACAGAGGAACAAGGTTATTAACCACAGGTGTATTTAAGGGCTTAGGTAGACTACATGGTCAAAAGAAAGGCCTTTTCTTTTATCAAGTATTCAAACCACTCAATTAATGACCTGGTTGTAGATTAACAACCCTAGTAGCATTGTGTTGTTACAATTGAGCTAAGAGTTCACCCTACATAGGTGGAGCAGGTGGTAGCTATGTAGCTGGAGGAGGAAGATGTGCAAGAACAGAAGGAGAATAAGGATAAGAGGTGATATCCCTTGCATGTGGAAAATGAGTTTGATAATAATCAAAAGGGTGTTAGTCAGATTGAAAAGTAAAAATGTGACTAGAGGAGTCACATGGAGACAAGGGTTGTTGAACGTTATACCTATATGGATCAAGTTGTCGGTAAGGGTATTGTTACCTTGGTGGTGCTAGCACACATGATTATGGTTACTACCACTATTAATATTGCTCATATGGTTAGGGTGGAGTTGTACTTGGATAATACTGTTGTGGCTGATGGAACTACCTAGAATTACCTTGTGAATAAGGTAATCTTCTGGATGTTTGCCTTTGTATTAGTTGTGGATTCAAAGCATACACCCTAGCCTCATATAAGTTTGAAACTATGGGGCAACATCCCTTAGGATGTTTATACTGATCGACATCACATCCATCATCATCATCTGATTTACTTTCCACAACTTCTTCAATTGCAAAAATCTTGCCCTTACCTTTTTGATAAGCACATTCAACTTCCTTGTGCCTCCTACACTCAAGATCACTACCTCATTCTTTAGACTCTTCAATAATTTTTAGGACAACTTGAAATCTGCTATCCATGGAGTCCCATATCTAATCAACCTTGGCCATAATTTCATATTGAAATTTTTGAAGTGGTAAGGCTTTCCTATTCACCACCTCATATAGTGCTAATTCTTCCTCACTATCATAAAATTAAACCTCCCTTTTGTGAATGGGAGGATTGTGATTATTCTCTTCTACACTTTTTGGTTTTCTTAATTCATCTTTCTCTTTAGCTACTTGCTCAATCAATCTTTGGATCTGATGGGTGTTTAATTCTTATAATTATCCTTGAGCATAGACACTAAGGGTTATCCTCGTTTTAGATTGAAGCCCATCTACAATGTGGCAAAGTTGATCTAGTTGAGAATAACCATGGCTAGGACATATGTGCATTAAGGAATAGTATCAATCAATGGTAGCATCCATGGGTTCATGTGTTCCTTGTTTCTATCTTTGGATCTACCTTCTCAAGTTGGAAACTCTATAGTATTTTTGATATTTGTCATTGAATAATTCAAGCATTATACTCCATCATTTGATAGATTCTAGTTCTAAGGACTAACACCAGTTTTTTGCTTCTTTGATGAGTGTCCATGGGAACAACTTAAGCTTTTGTCATTTATTCTTTATGTTCTGCAAGGCACATGCATCTTGAAAATCTTAGAGATGGTTTTGTGGATCTACGTTATATCCCCCTTTGAACCTATAGATATTGTTCATATCTAGACTCTTGATTTGACTTTCCTTTACATGCCTTCTTGGAATTTGTACTACCTTTGCAATGTTTATCATACTTCAGGTAGTAAGCAAATGCTCATCAATGCCTTGATTATGGTGCTTGTGATGCCCTCTACTACCCCTTTGTTCATGGTGTCGTGTCTCTCTTGAATGCTTACGCTCCTTGTCTTGCCTTGCCCGATGGTCCCTTTGATCATTTCGGTCCCATTGATCACCTCCATCACAATTGCACCCTCTATGGTTACAATCAGAGCCAAAAGAAGAAGAGGATGATGATAAAGATGAACAAGAAGAAGGACTAGCATCATCACAGTGCCTGCTACCACCTCTTCGGCAACCATGATCACAATCTTGTTTCTTGTTTACATCCCTACTTTGACTTACCTCTTTATACCCTTCTTTATCATTGGATCCATTCTTACTAGAACCAAGATTGTGAATCATGGACTGCAAGTTCCGGTTTTGACCTCCTTCACCGAAGTTAAAAAGAGGAATTTCACTAAACGGAAAACCCCTAGAGAAGGGCTCTCCACCATCTTTTTGGTATAGGAGGAATGGGAAATCATGAAATCCTTTTCCCTTTGCAGATTGATAACATTGCTCTAACTTGCAATCCTTGAGACATTGTACCTCAGCGAGATGATAATCCCTGGCATTACTATCTTACACTACGTACTCAACATGAAGTCCTTGGAGACCCCATCGTATAAGCATTTATTGAAGCATTGCATGAACGGATCGATAGGGCGACAACACAATGTTTCCTTCCATGTCATGCCACTGTAGCTATTTATCCTAGTGTAGGATGAAGGTGAAATTTGGTACATACTCATCAAGATGAGCATATACCACTCAGTATTGTTAAGGCACTGGTGGATGTACGCTGTTAGACTTGGGTAGAGAATCGCTCCTATGAGAAGAAGACATTTTATGTTAGAGAATAAAAACACATTTTGCTTCTTAAAATTGTTGTAGTAAAATGTGATATGACTTTAAGATTTATTTCAATGATTTAAATAATTTTCACTAAATCTTAGATAGCACATGAAACAACCAAAAGGTCCTCAACAATAGTGCTAATGATGAGCAATGAGGTACCCCTATGCCCAACTATACAAATCACTAAGGCATTCACGCATGATCCAATCAAATTTCGTGGACCTATAATTCTTTAATGTACTAATTCTCTAGGAAGTTAAATGGACATTAAGAACATTCATTGTCTTCCTAACTACACTTGTGAAGCTCAAGGATATGGTTTAAGTGTAAGTAAGGCATATGATTTTTATCATTTTTATGTTTTATAAATTTAATTACCTACAACAAGAATGAAAGGTAGAGTAATTTAAAATCTTATTCATCTACTGCTTAGCTAGCCTAACACAAGTACCTATTCCCACTTTCTAGACACATCCTAAACATGTATAGTGCTACTGGGCTACCAAACGTTAAGCGTTTTTGGATTACCAAGTGTTACACGTATGCTCAAGGTGGTTGTGCTTGTGTTCATTAACAACTAGAAACTAATTGCTTAATTAAAGTGCATTAAAGTGAAGTGCATGAAAACAAAGTACATGAATATTAAATGCATCAAGGAAACATTTAATCTATTCTTAGTGCTGCAAGGATGATCAAAAGGGTTCATTTTTATACTTGTCATACTATTGTGCTTAGGTACATCAATGTTTAAACAAAGATTCGTACATGCTCAGACTCCTATTGCAAGCACCCAAAAAATATTTTAACTCTAGAGAAAACAAACTGCAAGAGCTTTGCTATGCTATGACAAAAAACTATATGAAAATCATGAGCCCAAGCACTATATTTATAAGTTGGCATATACCCTAGGATATTGGATATTTTACATTGTGTCTTGGGCTCCGACATTGGGTATCTAATGTCGAGGCTCTAATATCAGATATTCAATATCAAAGCTAGTCAAAACATGATTCATCATACACCAAGAATTTATTCCCTTCTCATCCATCTTATACAAACCTAATAATCTTTCGTAGCTAAGGATTCCTTCATCATGAACTTTCAACAACTATTTTTCAGAATGAGAGGATCATAACCACTTCAATATCCTCTAGACATGCTTCATATTTTCCAAACATTTGATTTGACACACTTTTTTCACAAAAATTCCAAGAAAAATTCAAAATTTTCTAAGGTGATATCATAGCTATGATATCATATGTATGATATATGATCTATGATATATATGCGTGAGAGTTAGCCATTTCTTGATATTCTTCATTTTGCAAAAGATGAGTTGTTGCCAGTTTTTCTTCTAGAGCTCTAACATGCTAACTTCAAGAGGTCATATCTTCATCCTCACAACTTTGATTTATAGAATTCTTAAACCTTGTTGATTCTAAAGCTCTCAAGTTAGCCATGGGAGGATACTTTGTGTGCTACAGTTGAAAAGTGAGTCAGAATTTTCTCATGCCTAGAAGATGTCATAAGGGTAAGTATAAAAGGAAAAACAAAAATTTTAAAGTTAATCAATCACACTAAAGATAAAAAAGACTTCAATAAGACTCCTAATGTACCATACCAACTATTTTTGGCCATAAATCAGAGCAAACCTAATAACTATTAAGGGTTATAAAGGAAATAACATCTAAAGGAGTTTCTTTTTGAAATTTTTCTAACTCTACAATCATGATATGCTAAGAACTTAATCTAGCTAGGGGTATGAGTAATGAAAGGAGCTATTTAAAATTAGTGTAAACATTTTAATAATTTCAAAATCATTGTTGATTGCAAATGATCCCATAAAGAGGAGCAATAGGAGGACCTCATAGCCAGCAAGAAAAAGAATGAGAGGCCATTGAAGATGTCAAACAAGAGAAAAACCCCAGAAGTAGAGTAAGCAAAGTAGAAAGTGCAATCATTAAGCATCCATCAACAAACCCCTATCATAGAGTAATTTTCCCAAGTAGAGGTAAAAGTTCCACAAGTGCCAAAACAAGAATAGCAACTTATGTTATCGCTTAAACGCCTCTAGGCCATTTAGGAGAAATCCATCATGTCTACCATGATTGTGAAACTTAACTTCAGCCCATTCATGGAGTTTGCTCCAGATGTTGTCAAGACCCAACCCAAATCATCTCCTTTGTGGCCCAACTTAACAACAAGTGGAGATTTGTACTTAGGAGAGACACTTCAATTTTAGAAGAGTAAACAAGCAGATGTTATAGTAAAGATTGAGGGAATCTCAGTGTCTTATTTAGTTAAGGTGATTGCTAAAGCACTTAATGTGCCTAGTGAAAGAGCAAAGGTGGCATAGCTTTCCACTAGATTTGATACAAATGTGAGAAAATTGTGGTTACAAAGAGCATATGGCAAAGATGATAAGGATTACAGTGAGTTGACCCCTAAGGAGAAAATCTACTTCAAAATCGACACATATCACTTATTCTTGACTAAAAGGCTTAATCAGATTTCAACATATGTATCTAGATGAAATGTGATCTTAATTCAAAAATTTAATGAAAACATTGCCCACCTCTACTTCCTTGAGATCCAATGGTGGTTTAAGGAGAAAAAGATAGGAAAGCTAACATTTCCATTCTCTTGCCTTATCAAGAAACTATGTTGATGAGCTAGCATCCTAGGATACACCAATGACATCCTTAGGAAGGCTCAGAATTCTTCCTATGTTGAAATGCTCAAATTGGTACCATCAAAGAAGGATTAGATGGAGAAGCAAACAGGCACTTGGGAAACCACTTAAACTATTGTGCAACAATAGCAAGCAGGACCCAATGGCCAGTAGCAAGAATAAGAGCAACATCAATAACAAGAACAATAGTAGTAGCAAGTTCCACCACCATCGTCACAAGACTACAGGCCATCTAAAACAAATTGTAGAGACTATCAGTTAGAAAATACATGAAGAATCCAGCCTATAAAAAGTCATCAATAATGTCATCCAACCCACAATTTCTACCAATCCTACTAGTGGACAAATTTCATTGGAGTCAGAAGGAGGGGGAGAATGGTCACAACAAATTTTTGAGAACACTAATATTGATGCCAACATCGCCCATGCTAGGCATGGGGCCATGATTAATAATAGCATATACATTTATATCATGAAATAAATTCAAAAAAATTATAGACATAATAAAATTTAAAGACCAATTACTAATTATAAACAACATGAAAATGTAAGAACCAAAATATATCAGTGAAAAAATTAAAAAACACGTAATTCAATAATTAACATTAAAATATTTTGATCGCCACTGCATTAAGAGATCATGAACATCACCAATGTCTCACAAAAATCACCATAAATGTGAATGGTGAGGCAAAGTGGACATTCTATTAAGTTTTGTAATAACACTACCTTGAAATATTGTTAATCATTGAAATGTAAAACATGGGCAGCACGTTGCACTTGGCCACCTATATTAATACCTGATGAGTGGCGAGGTACCCCTACACTCAACCATATGAAACGAGTGTAGCACGTGCAATCCGGTCGAACTCTGTAGACTAAATGCCTAAACGCCCCATGGAACACTTGGGGTTAATCATTTGTTGTCTTCCCAGACTTACTTGTTGTTGTCATGGTGTATGGTTAAGTAAGTTCGAGGTATATGATTTTTATGGTCTTTTATGGTTTTATGTCTTCTATGCTAAGAGAGAAGGGTTGAGAAAGCTAACTAACTCTAACTAAGGACTAAGTCTAATTTAAGTAGCGTCAGCATCCATTCCCACTTACCGTACACACCCTGAACTATGCAACTGTGGTTACCAAATGCTAATCGTTAATAGGATCACCACACATAATGCACGTGCTCGAAGTGGTCGTACTGAGGCACTTAACTAGCCTAAACGTGATGAGCAGCCAATTCCTTGACTAGCCGTACACATCCGTACATGCTCGTAATCAAGTCGTACTCATCCCGCGTTCTAGGAGTTAAGGGTTAGAGAGACTAATCGCGATGAGTAGCCGATTCCTTGATTAGCCGTACACATTCGTCAATGCTCGTAATCAAGTCGTACTCATGCCGCGCTAATGCAGGTAATAGATAACATGTAATAAATAACAAGTAATAAATCCTATTCCATGCACTACAAGGTTTATCCACAAAGCTCATCTTTATTGCCATACACAACTTGTGTATAGGTACAAAGCTACTCGAATAAAGATCCGTTCACTTGGGGACTCCTACTACGGGCACATGGAAAATATTCTATGTCTGGAGTGATCAAACTCCCAAAGCTTCGCTACTTCTAGCCCAGGATGGGAAATAAGGGAGTGTTGCCTCTTATTTATAGATTTGGCGGTGGACCGCGATATCGCGTACGCGATATCGTAGGGGACGACGCGATATCGCGGTGCATGCGATATCACATCTCATCATACCCCCATGAATGAATGAAAACTCATCCTTGAGTTCCTTACAATAATATCGGGAAGGTATGGAATTATTGAGGGAAATGGAACTAATGGGATGACATGTGAACGGATCATTATTACAAGACTTGACAAAACTGGTGTTCATGACAACAAGGGTGAACACCTTATTACAATGACATCAGGCCTTAGTTGGCAGCTGAGAAAGAGAGAGAGAAAGAAGTGTTACTACTGCCAACACCAAGATTATGCCTTCGTTGTCCATCCGTAAGTGCACCATCGATCTTGCTCCTTACATAGCGACTTCAAAGCCACTCCATTCCAAGTGTTTGCTCCAAATCCAATTCGTTGTTGCATGTCTGCCATCTGCACACACAACACAATCTTATATTAGCAAGGGTAAATGAATCATCATGTAATTAATACCTTGCTTCGGTGTAGGTCCATTAGCTAGGTTGTGGTATGGTTGATATGGATCTGGGAATATATTAATGATGACTACCGAAGGTGTAGGGGTTAGGAAGAAAATCAAAAATCAAAAATTTCAGGGCTAGGAGAAAAATTGAAAAAATCAGGCCCCATACCCCCATAACTAATCACGAACCTCTAGTAGCGTTAGAATGGAGAAAGAAAAGGAGTAAGAAAGATAGATAAAAAGGGAAAACTATGGCATCGATGAAATGGATGTCAAGATGGAAATGAAAATAAAATTAATTGCAAAATGTTACAGGAAATAATTTAACTAATGCTCCAAATAGGAATGTCAGTGGGTCCTCCCCAAAGCAGGCTCATGCCCTTAATGCCTTGACAAACCCACATTCAAAGAGTCTGTAGGCTCCGGGAATGTCATTAAGAACAAGAGTTAAAGTCTTAACCATAAGAATTTACCAAAAAGAAATAATGTATCAACCAAAATATATACACTAATGATACAATCGGCAATGAGGGGAATAATGGAGAGAAGAGTGTAGAGAAGAGGATGGAATGGAATCTCAAGAACAAGGTGGTGTACAACCCCTTGTGTGTTGCATGATTAATGTGACTTGGCGAGTCTCATTCCAACTCCGGCCTCAAACCAACCACATCCAGTGACTTTGCATCAATACAGTTGGCCGAACCATCCTCTTGAATAGCAACAATGCATCTCCAAAGAGCCACCACCATTCTGACAAAACAAAGGAGAGAATGGGAAGCAAAAAGGGCCTTAGTTAGAGGGAACACTTTTGGGAAGCGAAAAGGGCCTTAGTTAGAGAAGAGGGTGTGCTTTGAATTCTCACCTTTTTTTTTTGTGTTTTGTGTTTTTATGCGTGAGAACCACACCATGCAAAGACTTCTTATTTTTATTGTCTCAGCTTCCGATAGTTGGGTAACATCGGAATGATAAGAAAACTCAAGAAGAAACATTCAAGCACCTAAGAGAATGACCAACACAAAAGCATCAAGTTCCCTTGAAGTCACACCCTTTTCAATCCTTGAGTCCTTCCTTAGTTTGAGAAATGCCCAGTCACCGATTCGTTTAAGTTCTTATTAAGAAGGGACTGTACATTTCCAAGCTAAGAGAAACCATAGAAATTGGTGGATGGATGGATGAAGTGGTCTCATTGCCTACCAAATTAAAAGAAACATACCTTAGTATCAACATTGTGACTTAAAGGTAAAAACCAAACATTAGCAATCAATATGAAAATAGTTCATACCATCATTCC
>MNCI01001533.1:509071-519092 GCA_015680685.1 Gnetum montanum
TGCTACTATCAACAGCAATGGAGGTCCTTCACAACATCAAAGGCACCTCTTCTTTAGACATGACCATAGAAAGGGACACCACAGTTCAGAAACCACTGCATACACCAACTCAGCACAAATTCAACACTGTGGTGCATCTTCCTCTTCGAACCCAACGCCTCATGTTACCTCATCAAGACCACCACTCAATACTCCAACAACCATGGGACCCAATGAATATTGCCACATGGGGAGACATGTTAATCCTTGCATACCATCTTACAGTCATAAGTACCATAGTGGGTCAACTCCTTATAAATTAACCACATCTTATAACTTGCCCCACTATGTCAACTCTAATCAAGTGTGTGAACCCCCAATGGGGTAAGTATGGCCAAGTCCCAATATTTCCAACATGCAAAGATCCCCACCTTCCATTTATTAATTCTAGCCATGCTCAACCATTTAGCTATGGGTCATATCCTCCATTCTAACAACACAGAATTAATAAATGTTTTTCTGTTTCTTTAATTTTTCAACTTTTTGTTTTCCAGTTTTTCACCTTTTAATTTATTTTTTTATCTTTTTGACTTTTTATCTTTTTATGAGTAATCTCATCCATGAATAAAACACTCATGTGGCTCATTGGTTAAGGTGTTATTCTATGCTATCAAGTCTCAGGTGACTAATTATTTGAACAGCGAACCCACCACATCCATCCAACCATTCTATTAATAAGAGGTTCTACTCTGGGTATGATGATATTCTTGACATCATTAAAACNTTGTACTAAGATCCTTATAGATCTAACAAAAAATGGGAGTAAGAGTATTAAAGACACCCAATAAAGACGAGCTTTTCAAGAAAAAAAATGAGAGAGACGAGAGTGTGCCAAAGCAGCCAAACAAAAAACTTTGCTGCAAGGAAATTCCAAGTCACTCCTCCCTTGCACAAAACGCCAAGTGATCGTATGCCTTGCTATCATGGTGCTCTTATGGTTGTCCATCATTGGATGAAACAATATGATGTCACTGCTCGGAGGAATGGACTTGGTCTTGATTTTGGAATGATGGGCTAATGACACATTAATCATGCCCTACACTCAAGTCTCGTTGTGCCCTAAGTCAGTTACCTCACGTCCCAATCTGTGCAATCCCTTCTTCGATCCATTCCATCTCGTTGTTTGTGTATTTGTGACTCGTGTCTTGTGTAGCATTGAATTCATACCTCATCACGGTGGTATCTACATGTGCGTGTTTTTTGCATCGGTATAGATTACATTTAACCCTTCTAGTGCCTACGGACAGTTTAAGGTGTGGTTACGCAAGGGCATTATAGGTTGGAACCTACTTTGGGGAGGACCCACTTGCGTGACTTTTGTAATTTGTACTTGTTGCACACCACCACATAATCTTATACCCTTCAAGTACTTCATTGCCAAATCTATTCTTTTCTTTGTCATCATTTTATCAGACATTCCTCAAAACCAGGTCCAACATTAAACTTTTAGGGCAACTTCCTTGAAAAATATCTAACTCTAAAATCACACTAAGTAAAGAATTCAACAGTTATTAAAGGCAATGAGTAAGGTATGAAATCATTAAAATTTTTTCAATAACCTTACTAACAATTGATCTTTGTGTGATTATAGATGGCCCCTAAAAGAAGACAACAGGGAGGACCTTCGCAAGGTGCAACCGAATGACCTGGGGGAGGTAGAGGCCAAGGACCTCATGCAAAACATGCAGAGCAGAAGGCACAATCATTCAGCATCCATCATGAAGCTCCTGTTATTGCATAATCTATCAAAGAAAAAGGAGGAGGGGTCAGGGCCTGAACCTATGAAGAGGAACGATGGCTATCTGCGGCATGCATGTCAAGGCCAATCAAGTGTTCCTACACCTGTCGTGTCCATGAAAAGTACCAACTCCATCAAACATTGCAACATCAGCATGGAAGGCTCATAATCCTCAAATAGAAGAGGAGAAACGTCAGGTGCTTCTTCAATGGTATCAATCTCAGAAGCCTGATGCACAGGACAAAAGAAAGGCACCCATGGAGGAGCCACCACCACCAGGAACCCCATGAGTTCCACAAGTTTTGTGTTTGTGTCCAAATTTTTTTTAATCCTCCATTACGGCATGAATAAATTCCTAGTCAGTTAATAATCCCATACCTATCCACAGTGTATTCAATTGAGCTTGTTCCTCACTTTCTTTGACTTGAGGATGAGTTTTTACTAAGTCGTGGGGGTATGATGAAGTGTAAATTGGTTGCCGCGTTTACCAGGCCACGTATACGGGACCCCGTATACGCGGCCACGTCGACGCTGCCCCGTCGACACATCCTCCCATGCGTCGACGTGGCCCTATTTACATGGCACCTATTCTGGCCTATAAATAATAGGGCTCCTACCTCTCTTAAGTACCTTTTTTAGAAGTTGTAGTGAAGCATTTGCATTTTGTTTCCATAGGAGTTAGAATATTTTCCTAGTGCATGCCCGCAGTGTGATGCTTGTAATTGTACGGCACCTTTATTCGAGTGTGACATACTTGGATGCGCACATGACCAGAAATAAAAATCGAGATTACTTCATCATTGCAGCATTCACTTAGTTTTAATTATTTAATTATTATTGTTAATTGCTATTTTTATTTATTATTTTCTTAGTTAATATTTCTTTATCATCATTTACTATTCCTGTTGTTAAATGCGGAATGAGTATGACTTAATCATGAGCATTTAAGTGTGACTACTTGGTAACCAAGTAGCATACCTAGGATCTACGCTTGGTAACCCCAGTAGTAGTCATGCACAAGGTCCAAGATGTGTACAGATGATTAAGGAATGGATGCTCATCGCACTTACGTTAGTTTAGACTTCATTTCCTATTACTCATTAGTTTAATCAAGATTATTCTCCATTGTCTCTAGGAGTAGCACTAATTTAGGATTACATCATATGCCTCACTCTAGACTAAACCATACATGACAAAGCAAATACTAGTCCAGGTGGGAAGACAACGAACTGCGATCAACGTGTAACTATCTAGATATTACAACTAGCCCGTCCATGGAGTTCGACCGAATCGCACATGAATGCTCATATTTGTATGGTTGAGTGTAGGGGTACCTTGCCACTCATCAAATGCCAAAGGAGTTACTTGGTATGCTACTTGACCAATGGGTGATTAACCATAAGATCGAGTTGCTTCTTAGGACTGCTCCTCCTAGGCAATGACCTTACAAGATGTTTACACCTAAACTAGCAAAACCTAAAAAGTAATTAAAGAGTTTAGTTAATAATGAGTATATACAACCCTCCAAATCCCCTTATGGTGTTCTTGTGTTATTTGCTAAGAAGCAGGATGGATCATTGAGGCTATGTTATGATTATAATCTACTCAACAAGTATGCTATTAAGAATAGGTATCTAGTGTCATTGGTCTTAGACCTATTTGATGAGCTAGTAGAAGCTCGAGTTTTCTCTTGATTAGATCTCTACGAGGGCTCTTACTAGGTACGAATCATGGAGGATGATGAAGAGAAGACAACATGTGTCACTCGCTACGAATTGTACAAGAGGACTATCATGCCCTTTGGCTTATGTAATACCCAGCCACTTTTTGCACCATGATGAATGAAGTATACCCCTATTCAACGAGTGAACATGTTAAACATTTAGATTTGGCATTCTCAAAATTACGAGAGCACAAATTATCCCTGAAAAAGGAGAAGTGTGAGTTTGCTAAGATAGAGTTGAAGTTTCTAGGCCACATCATTAGTGGTAGCAAGGTTAGCCCTTGTTCAAAGAAGGTAGAAGCCATTGCTGCTTGGCCTACCCCAAAGGATGTCCATTAGTTATGATAGTTGCTAGGTTTGATGAATTACTATTAAAATTTTGTTTGAGGATTCTTAGGTGTGAGAACTACTTTAACAAACTTGTAAAAGAAGGACGTCATGTGAAATTGGAGTCCTCAATGCCAAGAAGCTTTTGATAAGATTAGGAGGGCCCTCATGACTCACCTTGTGTTGGCCCTTCCTAACTTTTTAAAGCCTTTTGAAGTGCACACAAATGCTTTAGGTGAGGCAATTAATGGGGTTCTTTTACAAGATCATTATCTAGTGGCTTTTGAATCAAAGAAACTAAATCAAACTAAAAAGTTGTAACTAGTGCATGAAAAGGAAACATTTGTCATTGTGCATTACCTCTACACTTGACAACACTATCTACTTGGTGAGCTTGTTGTGGTAAATATGGATAAAATTACCACAAACTATCTCTTAAATCAATCTAAGCTAATGTTGAAGCAAGTTGAATGGTTGAGCATGTTGTAAGAGTTTGACCTTCAATTTATTTATCAGCCATGAAGGGAGAATGTGGTGGCGAATGCATTGAGTAAGCATCCATATATAAATGCAATTGAGGTAGTGGGGAAACTTAATTACTCAAGGGTAACAACTAACCATGAACTCTTACATGATATAAAAGTGGGATTTCAACATGATCAACGTGCCCAGGAATTACTGAAGCTAGTGTATGATGGAACTAATTTAAATTTTAGTGAGATTAATGGCCTACTCTTTTTCAAGGGAATGTGGGTTTATATTTCACAATGGGGTACTTTGTGTTACAAGATTATTAATAAGTGCCATAGCACTCTCTAGGTAGGACATTCGAGGCATAAACATATAATGGCATTAGTTGAGAGATAATTCTATTGGTCAAATTTGGGGATGGATGTTGCAAACTTTCTTTGAAGCTATATCTTCTGTCAATAGGACAAGAGCTTGAATGAGAAGCCACGTAGACTACTTCATCTAGTGGAGATTTTGGAGTTTCAATGGATAATAGTCTCCATGGATTTTATCACAGGGCTTCCTACAGTACAAGGATATTCTAGCATCCTTATAGTTGTGGACAAGTTCTCCAAATATGCTATCTTCATTCTTAGTCCTATCCCCTGCACAGTTGAGGATGTAGCAAACTTATTCTTTGATAATGTTATTTGATACTTTAGCATGCCGTCAAGTATCATCTCTAATTGTGGCTCTCAATTCATAGGTTATTTTTGGTAGAAGTTATTTCAGATGTTTGGGACGAAGTTGTGGATGTCTTCAAGGTATCACTCTCAAATAGATGGCTAGATAACATTGGTTAATAGGGTTTTGAAGGAATATTTGCATCATTTCATTTGGTTCGATTAAACAAACTGGTGTCTTTGCTTCCAGCAGCTTAGTTTAGCTATAACATCTAGAAATCCTTAGCCATAGGTTTCTCTCTAGTGGAGTTAGCCTTGGATAGGCAACCATCAATTCCTCATTTAGTGGAAACCTCCCATCAGAGGTTGAATCCCTCAACAAATGACTTCATCAAGTCATTGGCAAATCGCATCAAATTCACTTTGGAGTATCTCAAAAAATTAGTACAACACATGAAAAATAATGCAGATAACAAAAGGAGGCCGTTGGAGTTTGTTGTTGATGATTAGGCATTACTTAAAATGGATTATGTAGGATAAATGAGGCTAAAGAAAGTAGCCAACCAAAAATTTTCTTAGGTGTTATGATGGACCTTTTAAGGTCATTGCTTGAGTTACTCTAGTTGCTTACAAATTACAACTACCAACGTACTTAGCCATGTACCATCCTATCTTTCATGTATCCATGCTTAAAAAGTTTAATATTGGGGATACAAATCCTTTCACATTGAGGTCAAGGGGACCTCCAAATATTAAAGTCATAAAAGGATGAAAAATTCACTCTATTGTCAATATGTGCACCATGGGATGTGCCCTTGATCAAAAGGTCAAATTTCTTATGCATTGACATGGTACGTCCTCAGAGGAGGACACATGGGAGAAATGGAAGACTCTCTGGAATAAGTAAACTTTCATTATGAATTTGTATGCAAAGAACCACATTGATTTGCCATTATGGATGTACATGGGTGGCCAGACAAAGGTAGCCACATGTTGTGGGAGTTATAGTGCTGGGAGCAGAAAGAAAAAAGAAAAAAAAGGAATCATAGTGACAAGTGAGGGTGTCCAAGTGGACCCAAGATAGACCATTTTTTGAGAGGTAGAGAATGTGTCTCCCCTTTTAGTTATGGAGTGGATGATATGCCACAGTGGGGCTAGATCCCATAGATTCCTACACATGTTAGTGAAAGGCTATTACTAGTCATGGAGAGTGGTTCCCTCAAGGTACATGTACCCTCCCCTTGGATGCAGTGGATCGACTCTATGCTCTTGTTTCACAATAAGAGATAGAGAAATGTCTCACATGTTAGGCAAGTAGATATTACATTGCATAGAGAGGTTGGTAGGTGATGGGATGCGATATCGCATGGGCCACGATATCGTGTACACGATATCAGGTCTGCTACGACATCGCATCCCCTATGATATCGTATATACGATATCGCATACGTGATATCACAGTGCACTGTCAAATCTATAAATAAGAGGCAGCTCTCCCTTGTTTCTCATGTTAGGCCTAGACTGTAGCGAAACTCTGGCAGTTTTACCTCTTCAGAGATAGAATAATTTCCATGTGCCCGCAATAGGAGTCCTAAGTGAACGGATCTTTATTCGAGCAAATATTGTACTTGAACATAATTTTGTGTACGGAAATAAAGACAAACTTCTTGGATAAACCTTGCAGTGCATGGACTAAGCTAAATAGGATTTTATTTATTGTTATTTATTGTTTACCGTTTAAATGCTTTATTAGTTAATTAAATCTCTCTCAACCCTTCTCCCATAGTTAAGTGCATTCAGTACGACCGCTTCAAGCATGTGCATTACGCTTGGTGATCCCAGTAACGAATAGTGTTTGGTAACTAAGGTTGCATTAGTTCAGGGTGTGAACAGTAAGTGGGAATGGATACTGATGCTAGGTTAATTAAGGATTAGTTAGTTAGTTAAAGTTAGTTAATTAGTCTCTTCACCCTTCACCTCATTAGCATAGGAGATAAAACATAAAAGACTATAAAAATCATATACCTCAGACTTACTTAACCATACAACCGTGACAAATACAAGTCTGGGAAGACAACGAATGATTAACCTTAAGTGTTCCATAAGGCATGTAGGCACTTAGTTTGTGGAGTTCGACCAGATCACGCGTATAACGCTTGTATTCGTATGGTTGAGTGTAGGGGTACCTTGCCACTCATCATTGGTGCCGTTGCTGGGGACTAAGTGTTTGTGCGCTAAGTAGAACATAGGAGATAACTCACATTGTTGGGAGCTTAACGAACCCTTAGGGTTAATTAAAAAAAAATTATATAACAGTTAATCAGTACACCAAAATAAGACACAATGTCTTCTTCTTCTTCTCATAAGAGCACTTCACCATCTAGGGATCATACAAGAAACAGTCGGCAGTCTAAAACACATAACCAAAATCCACTAGTTCCTCAATGATACTAGGTGGTATATACTCATCCCGATGAGTATATACCCAATTTCACTTTTATCCTCCATCAGGATGAACAACTGCGCTACAGAGACTTGCAAGGTAACATAGTGTTACCTCCAGATCAGGCAGTCCCTAACATGCTCCTTCGTGCTCTTGCACAGATAGGCATGACACAGCTATATGTTGAATACATTGTGGAAGATTATGACATAAGGGATTACCATCCCATAGCAGTGTAATGTTTAAGGAACTCGAGGTAGGAGAGCCACCATACATTGTTGAAGGGCAAAGGGGTCCCGCACGCCCTAAGTGAAATTGGAGATGGTGAACCACTTATAACGGGTTCTCCATCAAATGATGTTCCCCCTCCTAACAATAGTGAGGAGGTGGGGTATCAGAACCTATGCTCCACGATACACAACCCTAGTTTTGATCCCCGTGAATGCCAACTGTTCACGGAGGGAATGAACACACATGACAAGGACGAGCATTTAGATCATCATCACAATCAGGATCGTAGCCACAGAAGAGAAGGTAAGAAACATCGTCATGGAGATGGTTCTCCTTCTTCTTCCCCTTCATCACATCATTCACTCTCTCCTTCCACATCAGGATGCAGCCACAAAGAGCATAACGATGAGGATAAGGGTAAGCGAAACGAGAGACCTCGACGAGAGAGTCGAGAGCGAGGACAAGGGTATGAAAGAAGGGAAAGTAGGGAACAACGTAGGCATCATAGACGTCATGAAAGAGATGATCATGAAGAACCCCTACTTGCCACCCGAAGTATGCTAGACATCACGAAGGCTATGAGAATACCAACAAGGGGTCAAAAAGATAGCTGGATCAAAAGACTTGACATGAATAATATCCCACGGTTCGAAGGGGGATATAACGCTGATCTGAAAAATCATTTACAGGCATTCCACGATGCCTGCTCCTTACAAAATATTGAAAACGAGTGGCAGAAATTAAAGTTGTTTCCTAGGACACTCATAAAGGAAGCAGAGAGTTGGTACCGGTCCTTAGAGCCGGAAACCATTAGGAGGTGGAGTATAATGCTAGAACTGTTCAATGATAAATATCAAATGTACTCCAGAGTGTCCAACTTGTGTAAGTAGATCCAAGGATGGAAATAGGGTAATCATGAACCCTTGGATGCTGCCATGGGTCACTACTACACATTGTTACATCGTTGCGCAGGACATGGTTACACACAACGGGATCAACTCCGCCACCTCGTAGATGGGCTAAGACATGAAACTAGGAGAACCTTGGGACTTATGCCCAAGGAAAATTATCTAAACCTAGATCCCATGAAATTCATCGATTGTTGGAGCAAGTAGCTAAAGAAGAAGGGGAGCTACAAAAAAGAGAAAGCATGGAAGAATATAACCATGATCCTTCCCTCTGAAAGAAGGGAGTGAGATTTTGTGATGAAGAGGATGAGTCACCACTTGAAGAGTTGGTGAATAGAAAAACCTTACCGCTTCAGAAGCTAACAATGGAAGTGGCAGCTAAGGTAGATTAGATACAGGACTCCTTAGATAGTAGACTTAAACTTGTCTTGAAAATCATAGAGGAGTCTAAGGAGGAACGAAGTAGTGACGAGAACAAAAAAAGTTGAGAGATTCAGGCCATGCATGTGACAAGGGTAAGGGAAAAATGAATATCACCAATGAGGTTGTGGATTCGAACACAGACAATGACGGTGGATGTGAGATCTGCCAATATGACCATCCTAAGGGATGTTTCCTAATCATCTCACATCTACAAGAGTCTAGGGTGTATGAGCTCAACCCGAGACTTAACAGAAGATAGGCACCTCAAAGGCTACCTTATCCCCAAGGTAACCCAAGGCAGTTCCACCAACTGTTAATGTACTATCCAAGTGGAACTCCGCCACAACCTATCGAGAAACACTAGCAGTGGCAATACCCACAGTCATGGGGGATGCCACTGCCTAGACAACAATACCCTTACCAGCAACCCAATCCTTATGGCTATTATGTGCAGCAGTCGGTTTCTCCAAGTGACTCTATGGGTCACACAACCCCACAACATCACTACCAAGTTTAGGAGTATTTTAGAAGGACTCCTTCTCCTCCAGGAGACACTCCATAGACCTACCATCCTCTAAATCCATCTGCCTCTCTTTCGCCGGTAGTTCCACTACCTCCCGCTCCAACAATGCAAAGGGAACTCCCCACTTAACCCTAGCAATGTAATGCTATGAGAGTTGTAAACCTTCAACCCGCTGTTGGTTCTGACAACCACAAGAAGAGAAGACCTTTCTTCAGGACCAAAAGCCTAAACAAGCTCTCACAACCACAAGCGGTTGAGTCTGTGTACACTCCTCCAACAAATAAGGCTTTGGAGCTCCCTTCAAACCAACGACAGAGCTCAACGCACACGGTTATGTTAACACATATTGGTACCGACTAGATCAAGGTAGGCCACCTTCCCAGGAAACTCTATGACCCTAGAAGTCCCTTAATCTACCTCCAAGTCATCGGGAATGAACCTCATAAGGCTCTTCTTGACTCAGGTTCCGGAGTCAACTTAATCTCATGAGAAATGTATAAAGCCTAGAACCTACCTCCACTTAAGAAGAGCAA
>MNCI01001533.1:519351-532319 GCA_015680685.1 Gnetum montanum
AACCACACAACAAGTGGACACCCCATGGTTGACAACTAATCAAAAGAGCAACCGACCAACATGCATGGAATGAACTGGGGGAACAACTCATGCCCATAACGAAGGCATAAATACATTGGAATATGAGCGTCACCGACTTCCACCCCTTAATCACATAACATCAATTGGGAGAAGTTGGACATTTTTAAGAAATTCAAACAAACGCTCGTTATTTCGAATCTCTCCCTTTCGATTCAGTCATGGGGGAGATGGCCACCTATGCTAATGATTTGGGGCCCTCAATTCTTTTTAGTTTTTTGTTTTACACTTTTTTGTTTTACACATTTTTGTTTTACACATTTTTGTTTTACATATTTCTTTAAGTTTTCTTCTTTTTTGTTTTACAACATCGTTATACTTTTTCATTTTGTTTGTGTGTGTGTTATCCACCTTGTAAGTTTGTCATTTAATAAGTGTTCTTCATGATGGTATGAACTATTTTTATATTTATTGCTAATGTTTGATTTTTACCTTTAAGTCACGATGTTGATACTAAGGTATGGTTCTTTTGATATTGCAGGCAATGAGTCCACTTCATCCATACATCCACAAATTTCTATGGTCTCTCTCAGCTTGGAAATGTACAGTCCCTTTCTAAATAAGAACTATAACGAATCAATGACTGGGCATTTCTCAAACTAAGGAAGGACTTAAGGATTGAAAAGCATATGACTTCAAGGGAACTTGATGCATTTGTGTTGGCCATTCTCTTGGGGGCTTAGATGTTTTCTTCTTGAGTTTTCTTACCACTTCAACATTACCTAATTATTGGGAAGCTGAGTTAATAAAAATAACAAAGTCTTTGCATGGTGTGGTTCTCACGCATAAACATACAAAAAAAAACAGTGAGAATTCAAAGCACACCCCTTAGATGAAATAACCATTTAGACTACAAGCACTGGTTATGGAACTAAAATAAAAATGTTCCCTCTAACTAAGGCCCTTCTCACTTCCCATTCTCTCCTCATTATTTCGTCGGAATGGTGGTGGCTCTTAGATGAAGGCATTCTTGTCACTTCAAGTGGATGGTTTAGCCGAATGCATTAATGCGAAGTCACTGGATGTGGTTTGTTTGAGGTCGGACTTGGAATGGGATTTACTAAGTCACATTATCATGAACTACACAAGGGGCTGTACACCACCTTGTTCTTGGGATTTCATTCCATTCTCTTCTCTCCATCCTTCTCTCCATTGTTCACCTCATTTGCCGGTTGTATCATTAGTGTATATTTTGGTTGACGCATTGTTTTCTTTTTGGTAAATTTTTGCGGTTAAGATTTTAACTCTTATTCCAAATGACATTCCCAGAGCCTATGGACTCTTTGAATGTGGGTTTGTTAAGGCATTAAGGGCATGAGCCTGCTTTGGGGAGGACCCACTGACATTCCTATTTGGTGCATCAGTTAAATTCTTTCCCTTAACATTTTTGCAATCAACTTTATTTTGTTCATTTCCATCTTGACATCCATTTCATTGACGTTACAGTTGTCTCTTTTTCTCCATCTTTCTTATTCCTTTTCCTTTTCCATTCTATCGCTACTGAAGGTTCGCTCTTAGTCATGGGGGTTTGAACCCAATTGTTTTCGATTTTCTCCAAACCTCTACACCTTCGGTAGCCACTATTATATCTCCAAACCTGCATCAGCCATACCACAACTCAGCCAATGGACCTTTCACCGAAGCAAGGTATTAATTGCATTATGATTCATTTACCCTTGCTAATATAAGACTGTGTTGTGTGTGCAGATGGCAATCATACGACAACGGATTGGATCTGGAGGGAACACTTGGAATGGAGTAGTGCTTAAGTAGCTATGCAAGGAACGAGATGGATGGCGCGCTTATGGATAAACAACGAAAGGTGCAATCTTGGCGTTAGCAGCAGCAAAACTTTTTTCTCTCTCTCTCTGTTTCTCAACTGCCAAATAAGGCCTGATGTCAAATGTATAAGGTGTTCACTATTGTTGTCATGAACACTAGTTTTGTCTTGTCTTGTAATGATGATCCGTTCACATGTCATCCCATTAGTTCCATTCAGTCAATAATCCCATACCTTCCCAATATTTTGTAAGGAACTCGAGGACATGTTTTTATTCAGTCATGGGGGTATGATGGGACACGATATCGCATGGGCTACGATATCGCGTCTGCCGCGATTTCGCTTACACGATATCGTGTCTTTCCTTGCGATATTGCGGTGCACCGTCAAACCTATAAATAAGAGGCGGCTCTCCCTTGTTTCTCGTGCTAGGCCTAGACTGTAGTGAAACTCTGGCAATTTTACCTCTCTAGAGATAGAATAATTTCCATGTGCCCGTAGTAGGAGTCCTAAGTGAACAGATCTTTATTCGAGCAAATATTGTACTTGAACACAAGTTTGTGTACGGAAATAAAGACGAACTTTTTGGATAAACCTTGTAATGCATGGACTAAGCTAAATAGGATTTTATTTATTATTTACTGTTTAAATGCTTTATTAGTTAATTAAATCTCTCTCAACCCTTCTCCCATAGTTAAGTGCATTTAGTACGACCACTTCAAGCACGTGCGTTACGCTTGGTGATCCCAGTAACGAATAGCGTTTGGTAACCAAGGTTGCATTGGTTCGAGGTGTGAATGGTAAGTGGGAATGGATACTGATGCTAGGTTAATTAAGGCTTAGTTAGTTAGTTAAAGTTAGTTAATTAGTCTCTTCACCCTTCACCTCGTCAGCATAGGAGATAAAACATAAAAGACTATAAAAATCATATACCTCAGCCTTACTTAACCATACAACCGTGACAAATACAAGGAAGTTTGGGAAGACAACGAATGTTTAACCTTAAGTGTTCCATAAGGCATGTAGGCACTTAGTCTGCGGAGTTCGACCGGATCGCATGTGTAACACTCGTATTCGTATGGTTGAGTGTAGGGGTACCTCGCCACTCATCAGTAGGGTTTGCATGTAAAGAGGCAAACCGCTTCTTTCTCAACCCAGATTGCATGAACTTCTTTAAGCCTCTATTGGATGTTAGAATGAGTTCAACATTTTGGCCTTAGAATTGACAACGCTTGCCATTGGACTTTCTTATCTACAATTGTCAGAGGGGCTTTTAGAAGTTTGAGGACCCTCAATATCCATTTGGGACTTTTCACATTTGAAATAGTATATGCTCTAAGGATGTCACTTCTTTCAAGTACAGAATAGTGTAAGAAAACATGCCTTGTTGGTGGATCGAAGGCTATTTTTCTTTAGAATGGGGGTTAGAGGAGCATGGAGATCCTTTGTAGTTCCATGCTAGCTTAGTCATCATAACTAACAAGGAGAAGTACATGGCTTTGATTATGCAATGGTCATAGATATGTTGGCAACCTAGGTTGGATAATATAGGTGTGGTACCATACTAATCCTTGTACTAGATTGTGAGAGATTTGGGGGGTGAGGCAACCCCTTGTAGATACATCATAGCTTGCTATCAATGATGTCTACAAGGGTTGATTGAGTACTTATGTGTTATACTTGATGGGATATTATAGACACTTCCAATGCTTATGTATATGGTGCACTAGATGTGCCCCCATCTATTGATTGATGTTGATCGTGTATTATGCTATGCATGCAAGATCAGTGGTTACTAAGGCATAGTCCATCTTAAGTACGCTTTGGGTGACACACACTAATTTGAGACTCAGGGTGGTGCCAAATGGTACTTTTTCAGAGTAGGACCATTACAATTTTTCACCACTTACCTCTACAATCTTTGTTTATTTGCAAATTTTTCATATCTTCTTCCATTGTTTTTTTCTTATGTCTTTTTTTGTTTTTCTTTCAATGACTTTCTTAGAATGATAATGTATCAATTTGTTTTTTATATGCTCATTATTTCATCTTCTTTACACATGCCCAAACCATCTACAACATCATTCGTGTAACTTATCTAAAATCAAAGCTACTCTAAGTTTGATAAATATTACTCATGCCCCTCACACATGGATAGTTCACATGCTCTCAACTACTGAGTTAGCTTTTATGATGAGTTCACTGTTCAAAAATTCAGAGTTCACACAATAGCTCATGGGCACGAGTTCACTATTCATAGCTACTTTTGAAATCATTTTTCTTTACCTTGGTTGAATTTTTTAAATTTTGTGTTTCGAAAATGCTCTACCGTAGATTAACTAGTGAATTCTGCATGTGCATACTACAGAGATATGAGTTTGATGTGATCATTGCTTCAAAGTTACACAAAATAGAACCCAGCTTACATAACCTGAACATGTGCAGGGGGCTTCATAGTTGATACGATTAATACTCGTGTTCCAAATTTTTTAAAATAAAAATAAAAAAGAAGCTAGAACAGTGGAAAAATAATCCGCTGCTCCCTCCAAAACGCGCGGACTACCATAGTGGCGATAAAAACCGGTACGTCGCCGCATCTCCTTTCATTTGTTCGCGCATCTCTTATGTTTTTGGGCCGCTCTGTTCAAATTTCTACTGCAAACTCCGCTCCACTTCGCGCGCGTTCGTCTCTGCAAAATCCGTCCGCAGTTTCTTGTCGCAATTCATTCGGTAAGTTACACAATCTCGCATTTTGTCGATCATTTGCAGCAGCGTGAGGGCAAAATCGGGGGAACGAAACGGGGTTCCAGGTTTTCTTTTTTTATTTCTGATTCTTCTTTATCGCGCGAGGGTTTTCAGGAGCTAGGGTTTCTTGAACAGCGATGGCAGACGCCAGAAACAACGCCTCAAAGCCTCCCGACGGCAAAGCCTCAGGCGGTGGCGGAAGCGGAAACGCATACCAGATCAACACGGAAAACTTCTGCAAGCGGCTCAAGAAGTTCTATTCTCTGTGGCTCGAGAACAGGGACCAGTTCTGGGGTTCTTCCAATGCTATCGCCGTTTGCGCACCGCCACCGCCACCGGAAGAGGACCTCCGATATCTCAAATCCTCCGCACTCAATGTTTGGCTTCTCGGATACGAGTTTCCGGAGACGATAATGGTGTTTCTGGAGAAGCATATTCATTTTCTGTGCAGCCAGAAGAAGGCCTCGCTTCTTGAAGTTGTGAGAAAACCTGCCAAGGAAGCCCTAGGCCTGGAAGTTCTCATCCATGTGAAGCCTCGCGCCGACTCGGGGGGCGCTTTGATGGATAAAATTTGTGAGGCAATCAAATCCGCCGGCGATACTGTTGGCGTCATCAGCAAAGAAGCCCCCGAAGGCGCGCTCCTGGAGAACTGGTCGGCAAAGCTCAACGCGGCCGGATTTCGGCTTGTGGATGTTAGCAATGGATTTTCGGAGCTTTTTGCCGTAAAAGATGAAGCTGAGCTCACCAATATCAGGAAGGCCTCGTACCTGAGCGCGTCAGTTCTGAAGCAAGTGGTGGTGCCCAAGCTGGAGGTCACTATTGACGACGAGAAGGAGATCACTCATGTGCAGCTTATGGAGGAAGCGGAGAAGGCCATTCTGGACCCGCAGAAAGCCAAGGTGAAGCTCAGACCTGATAATGTTGATATCTGCTACCCCCCTGTTTTCCAGTCTGGCGGTGAGTTCGATCTTCGCCCTGGTGCCCCTTGCAATGATAAGCATTTGTTTTACGAAGACAATGCTGTCATTATCTGCGCCGTTGGGGCTCGGTATACCAGTTACTGCTCCAACGTAGCCAGGACCTTTCTTATCAACGCACAGGAAGCCCAGGGGAAAGCCTACAAGGTTTTGCTCAAGGCGCAGGAAGCTGCCATCAACGCTTTGAAGCCTAATGCCCCTGCCAGCGCCGCATACAAAGCTGCTGTTGAGGTTGTGGAGCGTGAGGCTCCGGAGCTTCTTCCCAGTTTGACTAAGGGTGCAGGGTCCGGCGTTGGGATCGAGTTCAGGGAATCCGGGTTGAGCTTGAATGCCAAGAATGACAGAGTCATCAAGGCAGGAATGGCATTCAATGTTTCGCTGGGGTTTCAGGCGCTGAAGCTCGAGTCACAGAATCCCAGGGCCCAGAACTATTGCCTGTTGCTTGCGGATACTGTTATTGTGAAGGATAAGGGCCCTGATAATGCCACCGCCCTAAGCTCCAAAGCTTACAAAGATGTTGCATATTCCTTCAACGATGAAGATGAGGATGAAGATGATGAAGGCGACGAGAAGAACGAAAAGGCGAAGGCTAACGGGGCCGCTTCAGAGCCTGTGTTCTCAAGGAGCAAGCTTCGTTCTGAGAACCAGGATGTGTCCAAAGAGGAGCAGAGAAGACAACATCAGGCGCAGCTTGCGCAGCAGAAGAATGAGGAGACTATGAGAAGACTTGCAGCTGGAGGGTCCGGTCCCACTGATGGCCATGGAGCTTCCAAGATTTCCAGTGAAATGATCGCCTACAAAAGTATCGATGATGTGCCTATTTCCCGAGAGCTGGTGATTCAGGTAGATACTAAGAACGATGCTGTGCTAGTTCCCATCTATGGTATAATGGTCCCCTTTCATGTCGCAACCATTAAGAGTGTTACAAGCCAGCAGGATGGTGGTAGTTCTTATATTAGGATTATTTTCAATGTGCCTGGAACCGGTTTCAATGCCAATTACATGCCCACTACGAAATTCCCAAATAGTATCTATGTAAAGGAAATTTCGTTCCGTTCCAAAGATTCCAGGCATGTAAACCAGGTTGTACAGTTGATCAAGTCCCATAGGCGCTCGGTCGCAATGAAGGAATCAGAGAGAGCGGAGAGAGCAACCTTGGTTACTCAGGAGAAGCTCCAACTTACCAAGGGTAAGCCAGTGCGGTTGTCAGATCTTTGGATCCGGCCAGGTTTTGGTGGAAGAGGCAGGAAGATGGCCGGAACATTGGAAGCTCATTACAATGGTTTTAGGTATTCGACAATGAGGGCTGATGAGAAAGTTGATATAATGTACCAGAACGTCAAGCACGCCTTCTTTCAGCCTGCAGAAAAGGAAATGATTACTCTTATGCATTTTCATCTGCATAACCATATTATGGTGGGTAACAAGAAAACAAAGGATGTTCAGTTTTATGTTGAAGTTATGGATGTTGTGCAGACTTTAGGAGGCTCTAGGAGATCCATGTATGATCCTGATGAGATCGAGGAAGAGCAGCAGGAAAGGGAACGGAAAAACAAACTAAATGCAGAGTTTAATGGGTTTGTAAAGAGGGTGTCTGAGTTGTGGGAGCAGCCTCATCTCAAAGATTTGGAGCTGGAATTTGATATACCGTTTAGAGAGCTGGGATTTCATGGTGTTCCTTTCAAAGCTTCTGCGTTTATTGTTCCCACAGTGAACTGTTTGGTGGAGTTAATAGAAACTCCTTTCCTAGTTATAACTTTAAGTGAAATTGAGATAGTCAATCTAGAAAGAGCAGGTTTTGGGCAAAAGGCTTTTGATATGGCAATAGTTTTCAAAGACTTCAAGAAAGATGTTTTCCGCATTGATGCTATTCCTTCCGAGTCCCTTGACAGTATTAAAGAGTGGTTGAATTCTATGGATATCAAGTACTATGAAAGTAGGATGAACCTGAACTGGAGAACCGTGTTGAAGACTATTTTAGATGACCCGGAAAAATTCATTGCTGATGGTGGTTGGGAGTTTTTAAACATGGAAGCCAGTGATTCAGATACAGAGGAATCGGAAGAGTCAGATCAAGGTTATGTGCCTTCGGATGTTGAGGAGGAGTCTGATTCAGAGGATGAAAATTCAGACGACGAGTCACTTGTCGAGTCCGAGGATGAGGAAGCTTCAGAGGAGGATTCGGAAGAAGAGCAGGGTAAAACATGGGATGAGTTGGAGGCTGAGGCAAGAAACGCAGATAGAGAGAAGGGAGATGAATCGGATAGTGAGGAGGAGAGACGGCGAAGAAAACTAAAGTCGGCTGGAAAATCTCGTGGAGCAGATATTCGAGATCCAAGAGGAATGCCTGCCAAAAGGCCCAAAATGAGATAGAGGTAAGCTGAATTTGATGCAGCCTATTCTTTTGATCTAAGAAAATTAACTACTGCCTTCTATATTTGTTTTAAATCCTTTTTTTGTATGGCTTATCTTGTATAAAGTGATTGTTGTGCATTCACTGATTGGGGATGATGTGATAAAATTTTTGGCAGGTACTTTCTTCTATTTTGCTCAGATATTTTCCTTTTGGAGACACTGGTGCTGACAGGACATATTTCATCTCTTCTCTGGTTTATTCATTTCAGCCTTCTCTAGTCAGAATTTTGATGGCTCATGAATTTTGTGATTAACGAAGTCTGCTTCAAAGTTTTTATTACTGTTGTTTTTCAGTTGTAAATAATTAGGCCAAGATAGTTTAGAACTGAGTTTGAACAAGCTCTAGTTAATGGTTTCCTAGAAAATGCGGCTGCATCTTGTGGAATGCCATGTATCTGCTGAATTATTATGGGATGTAGCAGAAATTTGGTTTTGATCTGTTAAGAAAGTCACACTGATGATCTTTATAATTACTGGTTTATAGACATCCTGTAATTTTACAAGATGTAAGAGCTACTAGAGAACAAGATCGAGTAGCTTGTGATGTTGTCTTGAGATCAGCACGACGTTTTCTTTTTAAAGAATCTTCTAATTAATTTTTGCTTAGCACATGTTATCATCGTCCACAAGAATGCAGTCATACTTGTTAGCTTTGAGTTGCTGTTCATTGGCCCTTTACGTGGCAGATGTCAGGAACCTTGATTTTGAGCCATTGTCATCGGTGTTTTAGAATATTGCATTGGGACTGGATTATATTACAAGGCAGCCTTTTATATATGTTGCTACTATAAATGATTTATTTCCTTGATTGTTTATTTGTTAAGGCACAACTTGGTGTTTTGGGTTTGGAATGCGTTCTGGTGAATTAGGTACACCAACTTGAGTAATTTTTTTTTCAAATACTGATTTATAAGATTTTTGAATAAGGATCGATGGAAAGGACAGCTGTGAGAATCATTCTTGTGAAATCTAGATTTCTAGTGTTGTTATAGTTCCCTCTAATTTTGTTTGTCGTTGCGGTAATTTATTAAGGTGGTAAGTTCAACAAGAGTAAACTTAATGTTTTGATATGTTTGCATGAAACTATGCAGGAAACATGGACATATACATCCAAAAACGATAACAGATGGATGACATGAGAAGCAACACAAGGAGCAAATATTTTAACATAAGAAATTATTATTATCCTGAACACGTAAGTTGATTCTATTAATAATAAAAATTTGTGGCCGACACTACATTTTCTTATGACAATATATGGGGAACTCTCTATAATATAAGTTAAAAGAATCTCTCGTGTAGACAGTGCTACCATTCTCTTGTGAATGGTGTATTGTCGATTGGCTCATGTAAAAGTTCTAGAGTTTAGGAAAGTTGGTTTTGCTATCTCTAAGAACCATTTTGTTTGATCGTTAAGAATCATTTTCTAATAATTTCAAGAATTGGTTTTTAGTATTTTTTTAAAAACGTTTTTCTGGTAATTTTTAGAAATATTTTTTGATATCTCAAAAAATTATTTTTGGTATCTTGAATAACCATTATTGTTGGTATATTGAAGAATTGTTTTTTTTTTGGTATATTTAAGAATTTTTTTCAGTATTTTGAAGAATCATTTTTTGTATCTTGAAGAACCATTTTTATGTATATTGAAGAGTCATCTACGGGTATCTCAAATTTTTTTTTTTAGTATCTTGAAGAACCTTTTAAAGTATATTGAAGAAATTTTTTTTAGTATTTTGAAGAATCATTTTTTGGTATTTTGAAGAATTATTTTTTTGTATTTCAAAATCGTTTTCTAGTATCTTAAGTAACCATTTTTTGAGATTTTGAAGAATCATTTTCTGGTATTTTAAAGAATTTTTTTTTTTGGTATTTCGAAGAATTGTTTTTTAGTATCCTGAATAACCTTTTTTTGGTATGTGGAAGAATTTTTTTTTGGTATATTAAAAAACGATTTTGGTATCTTAACTTTTTTTTTGATATTTTGAAGAACCATTTTTTGGTATCTTAAATAACCCTTTTTTGGTATCTCGAAGATACAAGATTACAAGTTATAATTGGTTTTGCATGATTTTTAAAGCAATTATGTTAATTTTAAGCTATTTCATTATGTTAATTTTAAGCTATTTCTCTTGGTGAAACCATTCATCAAGGGATAAAAATGTAAATTGTACATAGACAAGTGGTCTTCAGCAATTTCAAAATAATTGAATTTAGCATTGAATTCCATTTAACATTTCGATTCATCAAAGCGTAAAACAATTTTAAGGTTAGGGTCCATCAAAATTGTGTGATTAAGCATCTTCCTTGGGTTGTGTTGTCGATAAATACGTGACCCCATCGACACAATGTCAATCATTGTCTATAAATACGCATTCACTAGCTGCATTTATAGAATCTCATAGTTAGTATTCTAGCAAAGCTCTTGTATTTTGTTTATTTGATAGAAAAAATATTTTCTAAGTGCCTAGTAGGAGTGAAATGTATGGATCTTTATTTAAACATTGATGTACGTGAGCACTTACATGTGATTGGCAATAAAGATGAGCTTTCTTCACAAATCTTGCAACATTTGGAAATAGATTAATATTTACTTTAAATGCATTTATTATTTGAGTAATTTATTTTAATGCATGAGATTAATTAATTAAATAGTAATTAATTAAAACATAAGTACAACCATTTTGCGCTTAGTAACCTAGCGCTTAACGCTTAGTAACGTTCAGGATGTGTACGGTAAATAAGAATAGATGCTTATGTTAGAATTAGTTAAGATTTTAGTTAGTTACTAAATTACTTAAACATTCAATTACTTTATTTTCTACCACTTAGGCAATTTAAACGATAAAATATAAAATGACAAAAATCATATGCTTCAGTTACACTTAACCATACACTTACATTTCACAAGTGAAATTGAGAAGACAATGATCACATCCTTGATATTCACTACTTAGACCTAGTGGACTTAAAAGATGTAAAGTCTATAGAATTCAACCGGATCACTTATTGTATGCTAGTGAATACTATATGGTTGGGTGTAGGGATTGCTTGCTACTCATCATTGACATTGTTGCCAGGGACTTTAGTTAGCTATGTGTGCTATTTAGGAGTTAGTGAAATTATTCAACGACATTGTAATGAATCCAAAAGTCGTAATCATTAATAATAATAATAATAGTAAGAGCACACAGTTTTTCTTTTCAACTAAAATGTCTTCTTCTCATAGGGCTAATTCTCCACCACCGTTCAAGCATACATTTAATCAACAAAGGCGTGAAGGGTCAAAATTGCCTGTGCCTCAGCAATGCAGGGTGGTGTATACTCATCCCGATAGGTATGTGCCAGACATCACCTTCATCTTGCATCAAGACGAACAACTATGGTAGAGGAATGTGAGGGCAACATTGTGTTGCCACTCGATCGATCGATTCCTGTGATGCTACTTCAAACTCTCATGAGATTGGGCATTCAAGGGCTTAATGCTGAATACATTGTGTAGGACCATTATTCAAACTCTCATGAGATTGGGCATTCAAGGGCTTAATGCTGAATACATTGTGTAGGACCATTATCAGGATCATTATTCTACTAAGGCGCTGATGAGAGCGGTTACTCTAGCAGTTATTCTAATTATTAGAGCAGTTACTCTAGTGGTTACTCTAGCAGTTACTCTAATTATTAGAGTGGTTACTTTAGCGGTTACTCTAGTAGTTATTCTAATTATTAGAGTGGTTACTCTAGCGGTTACTTTAGCAGTTATTCTAATTATTAGAGTGATTACTCTAATTATTGGAGTAGTTGCTCCCAAGCCTATAAATATAGTGCCCAGGCACATAATTGGGAAGAAGTCTTTTAGTAGTCAAGTAGCAAAACTATTGTAGTCTGTTTGAAAGTTAGAGTATTTTTCCAAGTGCCCGCAATAGGAGGTCTACGTGTGGACAGATCTTTATTCGAGCATTGTGTACCTGAGCACACCTTGTGTACAGTAATAAAGATGAGCTCTTTGATTCATCCTTGCAGCACTTGAGATTTGTTTTCTTATGCATCTCTTTTATTTTATTTTCTTATGCATTTATTTTATTTTATGCACTTTACATTTCTATTATTAGCACAACAATTAATTTTGATCAATTAAGCAAATCGTTAAATTACAAAAGCATGATCACTTTGAGCATGCGTGTAACGCTTGGTAACCTAGTAACGATTAGCGTTTGGTAATCCTAGCAGTGTTGCATTGGTTCAGGATGTGTACGACAAATGGGAACAGATGCCAGTGTTAGGATTAGTTAGAACGTAGTTAATGAGTAGTTAAGTTAAATTAGTCACTTAGTTACCTCTCTCCTTCCCTACTAGCGTAGGACATAAAAGCATAAAAGCTATAAAAATCATATGTCTCAAGCTTACTTAAGCATACAATCGTGACATACAGGTAAGCTTGGGAAGATAACGATCAACCAAGCCATCCTTGGAATTTGACCGGATCGTGCGTGAAACGCTTGTATTCATATGGTTGAGCATAGGGGTACCTCGCCACTCATCATTGGCACTGTTGCCGGGGACTTAGTTGTTTGTGTGCTAATTAGAACTTAGGAAATCATTCACATCATTGGAACAAACCCTTAAGGTTGACTGAGAAAATAATAAACAAGAATACATTGCACACTGAATAGACATGTTTCCTTCTTCGTATGAAAGCGCCTCTTTTTTTAGGTCTGAAATAGGAAACAATCGGCAGCGTAATACACATGANTAGACTTCAGCTTTATCCTTCATCAAGACGAACAACTACGTTGGCGAGACTTAGAAGGGAACATAGTGTTACCCCCTGATTGTTCAGTCCTAAGCATGCTTCTTCGTACTCTCATACAAATTGGCATGCTGCACTTACACGCAGAATACATTGTGCAAGACCATGACTTGAGAGAGTATCGTCCCACAGAGGCACAACGTCAAAGGGACTTGCAACAGGA